>LGRX02003376.1:32984-43315 GCA_001247695.2 Cymbomonas tetramitiformis
TGTCACAACTATGGACACGCCCAACCCTGGGGTCAAGGGGGGGACCCCTTTGCAGCCCCCGACAGGGTCTCCCCCCCGCTGTCTCAGCTCCGCCACACCACTGTCACCCCTTCAGACAGATCATACCCACGTTCACACTCAGCTATCACCGTTTTCCCCCACCCTGCAGCACCATTTTCCCCCAGTCGATTAACCCACCCCGCCCAACTAGTTATACTCGTTATAACGGTTATACCTGTTATACCAATTATACCCGTTATACCCGTTATACCCGTTATACCCATTATTTCACACCCGGTCACGCCATCGCCCCGCTTTCGTACTCAGATACCACCAGCGACAGGGTCTCCCCCCCGCCGTCTCAGCTCCGCCACACCCCTGTCACCCCTTCAGACAGATCACACCCGCGTTCACACTCAGTTATTTCCGTTTTCCCCCACCATGCAGCACCATTTTTCCCCAGTCGGCTAACCCCACCGTGCCCAACTAGTTATACCCATTATAACGGTTATACCCATTATAACGGTTATACCAGTTATACCAATTATAAACGCGACAGCTTCGGCGAGCCACCAGGAAAGCAGATGCCGGCACACACGCCTGAAGGCGAGCCCTTCTGACTGCTGCCCTTACAGGGGCAGATCTCACAGGCCCATCCCCTTTTGCGAGTCGAACCCCCGTGAAACACGCGATCAGTGTGGTGCCCCTCAGACAGCCCCTTCCTCACAATCAGTTATCCGCCCAATGACGCTTGTCACGCATTTAATTATACCCCAAAATACGCCAATGCACTACGGTACGACTCGTCACGACAGCAGCACCCCGGCACAGCGACCACAGACGCCACCCACGGCGCTTCAGCCACCGCGTTCCCCAAAACATCGCAATCAGTCATTCAGCAGCACGACAGCCACGTCATCACGTACGACAGCAACTCCAAAGCCGAGTTGTGTTCATTCGAACCTAGCTCCTGTTCATCAAAATGCTTTTCTCTCAGAACGCTCTCAAACAGAATGGTCCCCCACCGGGTGTCACATGAGGTCCACCGGACCGGGCTGAGCTCATCCACGGCCTTGTGAAGATCGAAGAATGTCACAGGCACCACAGCGTCTCAGCCGCTCCACGTAGACGAGATCTCCGGGTCGCCGCGCCGGCTCACAGCTGGCACCAGCAACGCCAACGAGAACGACGCGAAGCGCTGCGCAGCGCTCCAAGCACGGAAGTGCACAACAACTCACCACCGACGCACCACAGATGACATCGCGTCACAACAACAGCTAGCTTCAAAATGTGGTACCTCAAGAGTCACCAACGGAATGTAGCATTTGGCGACAGTTCAAATGCAGGAACAGACCACTGATTGGAGGAGGCGAAGCATCGCGAACCGAAAGGTCGCCAAATGCCTCACTGCAGCTGTAGAAAATTAGCTTCTTAAGAGAAATAGAGACGCTTTTCAAACATTCTGCAGATAACTCTGAACCTTTCAAAATCATCTTGGCCGTGCGTAAATTTGTATCGAATATATTTCTCCTCGCTGAATTCACACCGACGTTGCAAATCCTCACGCACCCAGCGCCCGTTTGAATCAGGCAGGGACAGTTTGTGTGATACGCGTTCCGCACGTAACGCATAGCCTAAATTCAGCGACCCCGAATTCGCAACCTCGCTCGCGCAGCCATACCGCCTAGGCGTAGATCCACACTCGCATAACGGAAGGCGAATCCGCAGCACTGAAGGCCGCAGCTCCACGCAGTCGAGGTAAGCCCGAGGCACCGTGTGATAGGTGAAAGTTTTCCGTGTTTTCTCGCAAGGAACGGGCAGTCGTGCAGGAACTCGCTATGCCCACGAGGAGCCCGGAACACCTCTGAATTCACTTCACAGCAATAAACAGGCGCGCAAAAGTGTACCCTGAATTCATGCGTGCGTGCGTGCGTTTGCGGTATGTGTGCGTGCCGCAGCTCAGCCTTAACTTCATTCACTAACGCCGCTGCTGCTTTCTTCTCCGTGTTCGCACGAAGACATCGTCTTCGTCGTTTACGACCACTTTTCTTTACCAAGTTCCCGAGGGAATTCTCAGGTGAGGCGCGATAGTTCGCACTCCCGCGAATTCCCATCCTGAGAGTGTTGAGAAGGTGCACGGCGACGCCGAGACGGCCAGCAGCTTTCCTTTTCAAATAACCCGAATTCAGCACAAGTATGGAAAGTCAGCACGCTCGGCTAAGCTCGGCTACTTTAGACGGCGTCCCAACTCAACACCTCTGACGACTTTTCAGACTCCAAAGAGACGACTGCTCCTCTTTCCGGGCCCCGTTTTGCCGTTTTCAAGTGTGCATTCACGCGCTTTCTGGCTGTATGACTGCCGAGTGGATTCACCACACTCGACCTCTGCCTGGACACCATGAATTCTCAGACATCGTCCAACTGTGTACTTTTGCTGACGTGGCCTGAGCCGACCCCTGTGAATTCAGTGCCGACTGCTGCTGCCTGCTTTGGGCATTCCCACTCGGGCTGGTTGGCCCGGCTCGGGGGCTGAATTCAACCTTTTCAACCAGCCCGAGCGAGCCGTGAATTTGGTCTCTGCTGGCCGCTGGAACTTGGCCTCCCTTTTGAAGTCGAGCCCACCAGTCCACTCGGCCTTCGCTGCGAAGTTCTTGAGCCTGAGCCGTCCCTTCTTGCCTTTCCCTTGAGGATTCCCCACTGACCGGGCACCTTTTCGTCAGGTTGCCCGTCAGAGCCTTGGGGGATGCACATACAGCCCCGTGCACTTTCGAAATTCCCAGAATAGGGCCTTTTCAGAGATTCTGCTGAGTTTCCTGAACCTTTCACTTTCCGTATATACCCAAAAAATTTCCCCCGTAAACAGCCCGCGCGCCCAAACTCCGCCAACCCGCACACCCGAGACCTCAGCAGCCTGGCCACCACGACGCCCGCCACGACGCAGCGTTGTTCATAATCGCGACAGTTGTTGCTGGTACCAGTCTTCTTACACCGATGAGGCGTCCCTCAAGGTGTTTTAGGATATTGGGGGGAACTGAGTCCACTTTAAACCCTCACCTTAGGCATTTAGCCTTACAGTTCTTAGGATGTAGCCCCCATGAATTGCGTATCGTATTTCAGAGTGACGTTTTCAAGGTATCCATGAATTGCGTATCGTATTTCAGAGTGAAGTTTCAAGGTATCCGAGGTTTACGTTACGGATATATATTGCGCTTGCCGTCGACGCCTTTGCGAACGATGATCGACGATTTAACGAACGATTCTCGGCCTTATATAGTGCATAGAATTGCATCGTATATAGACACCCAACCCTTCCTCCCCTCCTGAAGCTACTATGGAGGTTCACAGGCGGCATGGGGAGCCCGATTTTTGGGGCTTAGCGGAACGGAGTGGCCCTGCTTAGCGAGATTGGATTCATAATCCTGCACCCAGTCTGCTCAACTCCTCAATATTTGGTCCGGTACGCGCGCTTTGACGAACATTTCATAGAGTGGATTCGACAACGTACTAATGTGAAATTCGTTTTAGTTATGTGTGTCAAGCATTACTCAGGATCACAACTCCGTCCACCTCAGTATCCGGTAGCGCGGATTACTGGCCATTGATCCGAATGACAAACCATGGTCTGGCAAAGGTAGCTTAGCAGTTTTTATTTATCCACAGATATGATATCTCGCATGTATGCGTATCTGTGCAAGGGTACGATTTGTACAAGGCTCACTACACCTCAGCAAGGAAGGATCAATTCCCGCTCCTGTCATATCAATTTGATGCAGGGTGAAAATGTTAGGGATGTAACCCTGCAGTTCTCGGGATGCAGCCCTGCAGTTTTTTGGGATGCAGCCCTGCAGTTCTTGGGATGCAGCCCTGATTATTATTCGGTCGGCAATTATTGGCAAAAGTCATTGGCTATCAGCTTTTGACTCAGAAGCCACAATGTTATAGAAGCTGCGACCAATCGTGACCATATGCGGCAGTTATGCCTTCAGCATACGTAGACAATATGATTATGTGGAACTTATAATCCCACTTAAGTTGCATCATGATAAATTTTTCAGGTGTTAACAAGTGTTCAGGATTTGATAAGGGGTTGACGCCCCACATGCCAAAGGCACAGGCATGATGCTTCCTTGACCACAATGGAGTTGGAAATGAGAATGCTCAAGATATCCGAAGACAGGAAGGCTTTTTGTTGGCCAGAATTGCTGTCTAGATGCTTAACCTCTATGGGATTGCATTCGGATACAAACTGTGCAACCATACATGTGACTTATGCATTGGTGTATGACTTTGATGAATTGTCTCTTGCCATGAACCTGAGAGGAATGACGGGCAAATAGCTAGAGTGGCGGATCTCACTCACTCGGCTTGGCTGTAATGGAATTCGATGTCTGAATGGTACAAATGGCAATCCTTTGGCTTTGATGTTTCCCTTCAGACACTGGCAACAACTTGTGCGCCGGCTTCTCTAGATTTGGGGGAAAACCATGGATCAACAATTCATCAATCAAAGCACATGTTACCAAGGCTGATTCAACGAATCCTTTAACTCTTGAAATTCAACAATCAGCATCTCAGGCTGTTGACGTCAAAGTATGGTCGTAAGCTTACAACATAGCTTATTAAAAAAAAAAAACCATAGTTCTCCTATGCCAATGCCCTTCATATAATATGATAGAGCCGAAGAAATATGCATTTATGATTCTTCATAATGAACTTCATGTGTCAGTAAGTCAAATAAAGACTTCATTTGATGCTACAATCGGCATGATGTGCCGTGTCATCAACTTTATGACTGCTATACACAGATGCTGGAACTTTTCATAAGATTTTTAATCTTCCAAGCAAAATCACAATGATGTAAATCAATTTGTGGCAGCTGTATGAAGAATGAATGAATCTATACTCCTTCCTCCCCCTTTAAAAGGAGGTGCATCAAACCAATCAGATGGTGATGGAGGATGCCATTCAATTATTATGTTATGTGAAAAATGGTTTGATAGAAAATCAGACTGAGATTACTCATCGAATCGAGTGCTTTCGAGGTAACAATGTCAATATGAACACCGATTTTCTCTACGTCATACCGGCAACATGCCTGACGCTTTTGAATGTGGCGAATGCCAGATGATGTCAATTCACTATGATTCAATATGCAGTTTTTGGGTTGCAGCCCACATACATTGTCAGTTCAGGGTCACTATAGTGTGCCCAACTTAGACAATAAACAACGAAATCAGTGATGGTACCGAAGTTAACTTTGGTATCGAAGCTAATAGAGAGTCAATCAAGAAGTGTCTATAATGACAACAACTTAATGAATGGCTGGTATGTCATGTCATTGTGATGATATTATATGTCAGTATTAGAACATGGCATCGCCTAGTGATATGTGAATCTTCTTCAGTACATGACCACTTATCTCAATGGTGCCCATTTTATTTTTGGGCATACACTATTCAGAGACTTGTCATGGTAAAGAAGTATGAATGATGAATGTGTCATTTCAATGCCGACAGAATTGTGACTTGTTGATGACTTTTGCCACTAATTTAAAGTTTCTGTAACTTTCCAGAATGAGAATGAACTGCGCTTGGAAACCATCTGCAGATTGCGGGTTCAAGTCCCGCCATGGCTTTTCCCTAGACTTCGTGGCCTAATGGACGAGGCAACAAATTTCTAAACATTCAAGAATGAGTTTTCATAGATTCATAATTCCTCAATGAAGCATGCGTGTCTTATATGCCAAAATGATATGAAACCACAAGTATGATGTCAATCTATATGTGGATGGTTTATACCATTGTATGCTATTCCACAAATAAGTAGTGATGTCAGAATAAAACTTTGGACAATTGCAACTCAGTACAAACCCGAGTGCATTCAAGTCCACTTGTGTGCTCATAATCTGAATCTAATGTACTTTCTATATGCACAGGATAGAATATATTTTCTATGTGATTCTGGATTCAGGAACTAGAGTCAATGAAAAACTCCTTTCCTATTTCAGACTATGAAACCTTTATTCCCTTAGGTGCAATACCGCTTAATTTAAGGAATAGTCATTTTCAATACAAGTTTCAATCGATTTTCTCAAATCTGTCACTTGTATGATGATCAGACTAGTCAATTTTACAGCATAACCCACTTCCCCTTGCTGAAGGAGATGACTCCTGTCATAGGGCGATATGTTGGCTGTTTTCATATGACACATGGAAAACATGAGTGGCTCGACAATCTTGGAGAATTTCGGGATAAATATCCTGAATTGGCCGATTATGCTCAAGAATGACCGAAGGTTAGACTTGCCATCTTTAGCCATGCGGCGTAGAGGCTGCTTGCCAACGGTTGGGTCATAGGCTGGATAGCTATGTTAGCTATGTTGGAGGCTGAATAGCCATGGTTGCATGGACTCTGTCTTTTATGATGGATAGACTTTTGAGATGTGGTGTCCGATAAATCAATACATCTGACAACAACTCAACTTTAAAAGGTCTGATGAAGAGCTGGTGATATCTAGATATGTAATGATCAATGAAGACAAGATGACCAGTATGACTTATTCAGCAGGCATGACTACCTCAAAGCGATGCCAATACACGGATATATTTTCAAGACATAAGGGCAATAGATTTATTATGTGGCCTTCAAAGGCAGCTAGCATTTATGCTGCATTGGTCAGCTCGATGGCTTTGACCTATCTAGGTGGTGTACTCAGGCCGTAGCCTGCATTTTGTATTGAGTACTCTTGACACCTTTAATGATCCAATCAGATGATATGTATGAAATATCAAGAATGGTTGCCCTTTTTCAGTGATCATCGGTGGCAGAGGCTACAGTGCTTGCACCGAGTCATTGTACAATTCTAGTATGGATACATGCTAGACCAGATGTATACAAATGTTTAGGTTTTCAAAATCAAGCTCATATGTATGTCATGGCTGATGACCTTAGAAATGTTCGATACATATGTGTGTCAACTTCATGGAGTTCTGCATGGTTTGACTGTATATAGTCATAATTACCAAAAAAAACGATGATGCAACTTACTTGTTTTATTATTTGTCTTTATTATTTACTTGGTTTTTAGTTGTATTTTTAGCTTATCATCTTCCCCCCTCAAGGAAGTGTATTGCTAGGCGGTTGTCAAGCGCCGTTTAAATACAACAGAGGTCCGACCTCTATGTGATGACGTGGAAGCTTACTATGAAGCTGGACAACAGTTCTTGGGATGCAGCCCATTGCACCGAAGGTGCATCGCAGTTCTTGGGATGCAGCCCGAATCCACGTCATCAGCGTGGGTCATATAGTGCCCATGCATGTGCTGTATAAAATTCAACACTACCCTCCAGCGGCGAAGTGGTTTGCTATTACCATCATCGTAAGCTGTGGGATATCAAATATATAATCAGAGAGTATGGTAATATGTATACCATGTTTGTCAATATCGGAGGGACTGTGTCTTCTTTAAACTCCTCATGACTATATGTATAATGGTGTTGTACTGATGTCAACACCTTCTCTCTGAGTGATTTATTGATTTCAGATGTGATGTCGTGGCAGTCAACCTTGTCCGCTCGTACCGGGGGTTGTATGAAATATGTCCACGTCATCGGCACGAGTCATATTGTGTCCATGCATACGCGATCTTAGCGCAGGTCACAATACAGTGCCCGAGCATACGCGATCTTAGCGTAGGTCACATTGTGCCTCAATTTATTACATCTGAGAAAATCTATTACTCATCTTTGTGAGTTTAGACAGCATTGTACTGATTGCAACGCTTTTTCTGATGATTTATATATCACAGATTATACCAAATGCGGTGATCAGTCTAGTGCAATATTTTGTCACCGGAATGTACAGGGATTGTGAATGATTGCAATCCAGCCGGAGGAAAAATCTCAGCAGCTGTTCTGTACTAATGAATTCGTCGGAGTTATACTCATTTCGACGATTCGAAACCCATGTCATTTGTAGTAATGACAACTCACATGGATATATAGGGGTTTCCTCAGGATGCTTTTATGTGATGTCAACATTTTATGAACAATTCACTTGCATCTTAGGACAAGGGAGTTACGCTTGGAAGGTTTTGCATGGTGGTCACCCAACAGTTATCAGCTGTTATTCGGGTGCCACATTCTGCCTTCAGCACTGGGACTATATCAACCAGTCCTACAGCGATGCACCTGTCCTTCCCACTCTTATGTACGGCTTATAGTGCCAAAGTGTATCAGGTGTGAAATATATATATATTATAACTATCTTCTTCTGATCCAATGATGTGCTATTAAGCATGGTATCAGGTTATGTTATATATATAGTTCAGCATTCCGCACTTACTCGAGGATGCAAATGCTGAGCAATAGTCAACTTATAGTCATTGGAATGTAGTTTCCCATCCGAGTTTACACTTTGTTAGTGACGGTGGGTTTAACGTTGTACAGATTTCAACGTTACTTGTGGATGCAGTGATTTTATCAAAAGCAATCCATCATAAATCATCACCAGATCGGAATATAAAATGGATATGTATGTGTGATATATATATATATTGTACATGTATTATTTTTATACACTGTTATAATGAGGTGATGTATATATGGTTCCACCTTCTCCCCCCCTTAAGGAAGTGTGAACACGCAGGCAGTTGCCAAGTACCTCATAATGTAGCATGCAGTCCTTATAGGAAGCAGCTTATACAGTTTTAGGGTTGCCTGGACGAGAATACCAACTGTAAGGGATCGCTCAGTAAGCGATATGATAGCACGGCTGTTATTGAACGATAACAACTCGCGCAGCGTAAGTGTGGGTGATGAGTGCAGTCGCTTCTCCAGAAGTGCTGCTGTAGCTCAATGCTACCTCATTTACTCCAATGCCCCGCACCTCTCAGGTGCTACCACAATTGGGTTGTGAACCCGAGGCATTGGGTGAACAATCAGTATCGGCTGATCGAATAAGCCATATGATACTCGCATGCTTGTTCCATTCATGCTTGAAGCGAAGACATCGTCTTCTCAGAACACTTCGGTTCTTCAAGACTAATCTTGCTTTGCCATCTCGATGCCACAACCTGGCCTCTCGATGACAGGTGTCGCTCAAGGTGAGTGGATGACAGATGGTATGACTGTACGTGTCATAGTCGACCGTACTGACGACTGTCAGTCATTATAATATATGACATGACACGACATGACATGACATGACATGGTATGACATGGTATGACACGTATGACATGTATGACACATATGTCATCGGTCATAACCCTGACATGTCCCGTGCCCGCCTAGAAGGGCACAGTCAGGGACCCCGATCTAACTCGGGAGCCTACACCTAACCACACACTCACAAGTGACAGGTAGGGAGCCCACTAGTCTGGAACTTCACAAGATCGGGTATGGATGCAACACCAAAATAATATTTATTGTTAATACATAACAAGGGCCACAGACTCATGCCTGCAGCCGGCCCACTTGGGGCGTCAGAGCAGGCTAGTTTCCTAGGCACCTAGTGACCGAGAGCCTGGACTCCGTATCATCCAGAATGTATCTGTGTGCACTGGAAGCTGTGTGCCAAGCCCCGTGCTGCTGGAACAGTCGGAAGTCCACCTGCTTGGCAGCTGTAGTAGCACCGTCAGAGCGCAGGGACTGGGTACCCCACTTAGCCTGCACCTCCGAAGCAGATAGGCCAGTGGTCCGCTGCAGGAACTTGTGCACCACCGCCCTGCACTGTGGGTACTCCATATGGCGGCCATTGAGCGGAGTAGTGTCTGGGTGGAACCTGGCCAGTCTGCCGTCCCAACCTTGAAACAGGTTGACCATGTCGGTGAGCTGGGCACGGCTGATCAAGGTCTCACACAGGAATACTGGACAAGACAGACGGTGCTGGCCTCTAGCAATATAGACTACATCACCATATGCTAGATATACAGGGCCGATATATATCTATTTGTCGTTATACCCCAATATAGGGTTTCGATATCAGAACGGTCGGATTGATAAGATCAAAAGAGATAAACATATACCTGACTTTAAGTTCAGGGATTAGGTTTCGGCCTACGAGTGACGGTCACCCAGACTACTCTAGGATGAGGCAGGTGACATATTTCAGGTGTCACTGTGCCAAATCCAGCACACCACCTAGTGTGGGGACCAAACTAGGTAGCCGAAACAGTAAACAAATGCCTACCGAGAGGCAGAAAAGTCAGTGCTAGTGGGTCAGGAAGCACTGTGCTCATACTGGCCAGGCCCCCTCTCCCGAACAGGCAGTGCAGCAGCTGTGCCACTACTTTCTACTGCCGAACTCTGATACACTGAAAACCCGAAACAGA
>LGRX02003377.1:6116-54386 GCA_001247695.2 Cymbomonas tetramitiformis
GGGCACGGCGTGGGTGCGGTGCATGGCCCGAGTGTGGGGCACGGCGTGGGTGCAGTGCATGGCCCAGTGTGGGGGCCTCGGCGTGGGTGCGGTGCATGGCCCGAGTGTAGGGCACCCCGGCGTGGGTGCAGTGCATGGCCCGAGTGTGGGGCCGCAGGCGTGGGAGCCGAGTGCATGGCCGAGTGTGGGGCTCGCGGTGGGTGCAGTGCATGGCCGAGTGTAGGGCACGCGTGGGTCGGTGCATAGCCGAGTGTGGGGCACCGGCTTGGGTGCGGTGTGGCCGAGTGTGGGGCACGGTAGGTACAGTGCATGGCCCAGTGTGGGGCACGGCGTGGGAGCAGTGCGTGGCCCGATTGCGGGGCAGCACGACGTGGGTGCAGTGCATGGCCAGTGTGGGGGCACGGCGTGAAAGGAGCAGTGCATGGCCAGTGTGGGGCTCGGCGTGGGTGCAGGGGAGCATTGACCGAGAGTGTGGGGCACAGCGTGGGTCGGTGCATTGCCTGAGTGTGGGGCACGGCGTGGGTGCAGGGCATGGCCGAGAGTGTGAGGCACGGCGTGGGAGCAGGGCATGGCCCGAGTGCAGGCCTGAGCGTGGGAGCAGGGCATGGCCCGAGTGTAGGGCACGGCGTGGGTGCAGTTCGTGGGTACAGGGCGTGACCTGAGTGTGGGGCACGGCGTGGGTGCGGTGCATGGCCCGAGTGCGGGGCCTGGCAGGAGAGCGCTGCTGAGTCTGGGCATGGCGCGTGTGTGGGACGCGGCTTGCGTGGGGCGCGGCAGGGGTGTGCTGCATGGCCTGAGCGTGGGGCACGGCAGGGGTGTGCTGCATTGTCTGTGTGTGGGGCACAGCTGGGGAGTGATGCATGGCTTTTGCGTGGGGCGCGGCAAGGGTGTGGCGCACGGCGTGAGTGCGGCGCGCGGCGAGGGTGGGGCGCATCGGTTGCCTGTGTTTGGGACATGGCGGGGGCTTGGTGCATGGATTGTGGGTGGGGCGCGGCAGAGGTGAGGCGCAAGGCTTGACTGTGGGGCGCTGTTGCCTGCCTTTTGTTTGGCCTGAGTGTGGAGGGTGGCTTGGGTGGGGTGCCTCGATGGCCTGAGTGTGTGGAGCGGCCAAGGCGTGGCTCATGGCATTTGTGCCGGGCTCGGTTGGTGTGTCTTTGCATGGCTTTAGTCCAGGGTGACGGGGGGTTTTGTGCGGAGCCTGGGTGGGGTGGGATGCGTGCTGTGCGTGTGGTGTGGCTCTGATTTGGATGATGGGATGTGGCTGTCCCTGTGGTACCCTTCTGACGGGTACTGCCTCTTTGAGTGCGTCGGGGATTCGTCTACGGCTCTCTATTTGGGAATGTCTTGGATTCGTCTGACGCTAGCTCCCTCTCCGTGTACAGTGCTCATGGTTATTACACATGCCGGGGGACTTGTGTTCTTTGACCTTGATATGAAGTACTGGCGGATCGCTGTGAACGGGGACAGCCGCCGGGTGGAAGTGGGTTTTGGGAGGCGGTTATCCCTGTGGTGCCATTCTGGCGGGCACTGCCTCTTGGAGAGCTCGGTAGATTCGTCTGCCTTTGCTGCAAGGAGAGGCAGAAGGTGCCGATGTACACCTTCTGTGTTTTCCCTTTAATTTTGTGGGAACACTTAGGTGCCCGCATGTTTTCTTTTTTTGACATGGGGTGTCCATGCTGTGTGGTGTGATTGCATTCATGACATAACCATGGACCAACAGGTCCCATACATCGACCGGGAGCCACTGGGGGGCATGCCAGCAGGGTCCGCTTACTCCGTAACCCAGAGACCCACAGTTGTTTGGCGGCGATCGGTCACATCGTTTCATCTTTCCATGCTGCTTTGCATTTGGGTTGGGAATATGTATGCGTTTGTGGTATCTTGTCACGGCCCCGCCCTGCTCTTGTTTTGCTTTTCACATCCACTGGGATGATGGTGGGCTGGCTTTTGTTGGCCGATCTCATGCCGTTCAGTGTGGTGTGGCTCTGGCATGGCAACCTCCTGCTCGCCGGCTCTCCCCCCCCCGCCTCCCTACCCTTGAGCCACGGAAGCCTCTTGCTCGCCGGCTATGCCTCCTGGACTGGCAGGACTGTCCCGGCCAGTACGGAACAACAACCGTCACTGATGCTTCCTCCTCTCGCACCTTCATCTGCCGTTGTGCGCCACCTCGGACAGCAACGCCCAGGGCGGATTCACCCTGATGATCTCCCGGCGCGAGTTGTACACCAGAGAGTCTACCTCCTCGCAGCGCGAGTCTTGCCACCTTGGCGTAGTGCCTCCGCAGCTGCGCCGAGATCTCCGAAGCGAAGCGATTAACTGCTACTGTATCAGACCCCACAGCAGCTTGTCCGCCCACTCAAGGATATCGCGTCTCCCAGCATCCTGCCATTATCAGCTCCCTTCCCGGGTACCTGTGGTTACCACGTCTCCCAGCATCCTGCCATTATCCGCTCCATTCCCGGGCACCTGTGGGTACCACATCTCCCAGCATCCTGCCATAATCCGCTTTCCCAGGATATCTTTAGGTGCACTAGCTCAATGCTCTGGCCCACTTGCCTTGTGCACTTGATTTACACGAAGCGCTGCCCTCATCCATCCGCGGCATTCGCTTCCCTTCCATATTTCCCACAGGGTGATGCACACTGTACTAGGCTGGGGTACCAGTATGCCACGTGGTGTACCATTGTTTTGGGTACCGGCTGTACTCCTATTTGCATGGTGCCTGTTCTGTTTGTAAGGGCGTTTATATTTTGATGCGTGGAGGGTGCATTGCCATCTTCTTGTTCTCCACCGCATACTTTCCTCACGAGTTGCTTCGGCTTGTTTCAGGACTTCTTTTATTCCCTGTTTTTTCCTCAGGAGCCTTTGTGCAACTCAGTGTGCTCCATGACCATTATTTTCCTTAACGTATTTTAATCTCCAGCGCCGTGTTCAGGTTTCCCAGTTCAGATTTTGTGTGCCTCCGGCATGTGGCAAGTGGACGATGCGTTCGCGACGTGGATGCCATTGTTTCTTGATAACGGGATATCCATTGTAGCTATTGTACTGGCTGATTCATGTCGTTGCCGTAAAGCACTTTGTGGCCTACTCTCGTCGCAGTTATCACTATGGCGTTCAGCACGCTCGGCTTGGCTCACAGCTATACATGCATGCCCGCTCATGCGCGAGCGATGGCGGACTCTCTACAGCGTCTATTTGCATGGCGATGATGATTGTATACCGAGTGCTGCTTTGTGAGGGTTTTGGCACTCTTGATGTCGAATTGACGATTCAGTGTGTGGCCTGTCGTGGGAGCAATGTGCTGAGTGGGGACGGTGGTATCGGCATCAGGCTCACCCACCAGAAGTCCAACAACGAAATCAGGGTTTTCCATCCGAGTTATCAGCACTTTGGCCGATGATGCATCGTTAGTGTATGCGGCGGACGTGGATGGGGACGGGTACATCGACGTGCTGTCCGCCTCAACCAATGATGACAAGATTGCTTGGTATGCAAACGATGGGAGCGGGAACTTCGGAAGCCAACAGGTCATCAGCTACAGTGCCGATGGTGCAACGTCAGTGCATACGGCGGACGTGGATGGTGGCGGGGACATGGAGCGTCTTTGTCTGCCTCATTTCATGATGACAAGATTGCTTGGTATGCAAACGATGGGAGCGGAGGCTTGGTAGCCAACAGGTCATCAGCACCCTGACCGATGGTGCTTTGTCGGTGTATGCAGCGGACGTGGATGGCAGCAGGGGACAAAAACGTCTTTGTCGCCTCACGTAACGATGACAAGATTGCATGAGCGTAAGCGATGGGAAGCGGGGGGCCGGCTGGCTGGCAGGTCATCGGCCGCTGGCCGATGGTGCATATTCGATGTATGTAGCGGGCGTGGATGGCGACAGGACATCGGCGTCTTGTCCGCCTCACATTATGATGACAAGATTGCATGGTATGCGAAACGATGGGAGCGAGGGCTTCGGCGGCCAGCAGGTCATCAGCACCTTGGTCGATGGTGCAATATCCGGTGTATCGAGCGGATGTGGACGGCGACAGGGACATCGACGTGCTCTCCGCCTCGTTCGAGGATGCAACGATTGCATGGTATGCGAACGATGGGAGCGGGGGCTTCGGCAGCCAGCAGGTCATCAGCACACTGGCCGATGGTGCATATTCAGTGTGTGCAGCGGACGTGGATGGCGACGGGGATATCGACGTGCTGTCCGCCTCACGTGACGATGACAAGATTGCTTGGTATGCGAACGATGGGAGCGGGGGCTTCGGCAGCCAGCAGGTAATTAGCACGCTGGCCGATGGTGCACGGTCAGTGTATGCGGCGGACGTGGATGGCGACGGGGATATGGATGTGCTGTCCGCCTCACGTGACGATGACAAGATTGCTTGGTACTATAATATGCGGACTGCTGCACCAACGGCAGGTAACGCCACCACCGGCATGTCACCTGATGTGTAGCCACCTTGCTCTCAAGTGCTCAGTGTTGCCGCGCAGGGTGCTGTGCATTGCTGTACATATCGATGAGTGTTTCCTATGCACACTGTGTGATGTGAGGCATGCGGGTGAGTGAGATTTTATGACGCGCTGCATGTCTCCCCTCCCGCGCTGCTCACAGCGGCGTGGGCCTCGCAAGAGTGCACTTGGACCCATCCATTCACTGCCTGGATGGGAGCGGCAAAGAGGTCCTCTGAGCCGGCCGCCGCTCAGCACCGGCATCGTAGGGCGCCACGTGAAGCCTGTTGGTGCCTCCAGGTACCTTGGGTGGAGGCACCCACTCCGCGGCCGGCCCATCAACCTGCGCTTCCCTGGCGTTCTCCGCCAGGTCCCTGCCAGTGACACCCAAAGGCTGGGGGAGGTTCCCCGAGCGCCCGCCAGGGATCGGCTGGGAGGGGGGGCACGAGGGGAGGGCGGCATGGCCAGGCTCAGAGGTGACCGTCACGACAGGCTAGGGGGGGGCGGTCGCGTTGCACTCGGGGGAGGTGGTTGTGCGGACAGGCGTGAGGGCGGCTGCAGCGCCGGGTGCGGTGTCCGGTCGCAGAGCAGGAGCCATGCGGAGCTCAGGGGCGGCGGGGTGAGTAGACTCCGCGGTGGTGTTAAAGAGAGGCTCAAAGGCGGCGGAGGCAAGTGGCGTGGAGATGGTGGCGAGGGTAGGCCCAGGGGTTGAGTGGAGGGTGGGCCCCGAGGTGGCAGCGAGGGTGGGCTCGGAGGTCGTGGCAGGCACGGGCGTGGGGGCGGCGGCGGGAGCATGCACGGAGGCAGCAACGAGGGCGCGATCCGGGAAGGCGCGGATGGCGCGGGCAGAGGCGGCAGCGGTGCCATCCGTGGAAGTGGCGGCGCGAGCAGGCTGGGAATTGGAGGAAGGGGCGGGCCCATGGGAGGTGACACCAACCGCAATTGGGCCCATGCCAGGTGCGGGTGCGGGGGAGGCGGGGTCAACGTGCGAGGAGGCAGCTTTGCGGCATTGCAAGAAGATCTGCAGTAGGCCCTGCCTGGAGGCGGTGCCGGCGGGCGCAAGCTCAGAGGTGGCAGCGGCGGCAGGTCCGCAGGCAGAGGCTTTGGTGGCTGGCGCGAGGGCGGGGGTGGTGTCAGGGCCCGGAGCGGCGGCAAGGGCGGCGGCGGTAGGCCCCGGGGTGGAGGTTGCGGCGACGGTCTCGGTGGTGGCGGCTGGCGCGGAGGTGGCGGTGTCGGTGACGGGTGCGGATGCGGTGGTGAGTCCACGATCGGAGTGGGTGGTGACGGCGGGCCCGAGGGGGGCAGGGGCGGCATGCTCGGAGATGGTGGTATTCGCCGGCGCGAGGGTGGCGGGGGAGGGCAGTGAAGTGGGGTGCAGCTCTCCGCTTGCGCCGGCCTCCCCTTTGTGATCTGGCTGGACCGCCGGGGCGACGGGGTAGGGTTCCATCTCAAGTGGGCTCTCTTCGGCGGCGTCTGATCGAAAAGTCAGCTCCAGGGCTGCCGCCATGTGCAGAGCAAGGCATCTTGGGCACAGCCAGCTGCCATCGAGCTGGCCAGGCCGCGGGTGGTCAGGCTGTAGCCCCCGGCACGCCCCTCGAGCCGTCCCGGCATGGACCCCCTTGCGGCACCCAGCGCAGCGCACCAGGTCCTGCGGTGAGCTTGATCAGATCCGTCACCTCCGCGAGAATCTTGGAGTGCCACGTGCAGGCTTCTCGGCCCTTCAGCTCCCCCTTGCCAAGACGGGGGAGGGAAAGGCGAGGGAGCAGGGGAGAAGTCCTGTCGCGATTGATCGGCCCCTGGCCGAGAGAGTCTCCCAAAAAGAGGGTTTGGCGGAAGATCAGCCGAAAGAATTTTGACCCTTAAGTATGCAAAAAAATGTTAGAACAAGAAAAAAAACAAGTGTTTTCTCGAAAATTGGCCGGAAGGCCTCCGGAGAGGACTTCTGCCCTGCGAGGGAGGGAGCCGGCCCCGCCACTTTTGCCAGAGGCATTCACGGCCGAGGTGTATCTTGTTTCGAGGATGCCAACCAGCCCATGCTTTTCGATGTACGCCCAGCAGGCGCGGGCCACGGGCTCACGGGGGGAGGGGCCCAAGTGCTTGAGGACAGCAAGAAGATGCTTGGCACCTCGTCTCACCATCGTCCAGTGGGAGAAGCCATTGTGGGGGGCTGCCCGGGAGACGGAAGTGACGTGGGCAACCCCCCCCCCACCCCCCCCGATGGCTTTGATCACCCTCATGACCTCATCGGAGGCGGTCTGCACAATGTTGCCGATGGCATCTCGGGCGGCTGTGGTGCGCTCGCCCAGTTCGCGAAGTCGGCTCAGCTCTTCCTTCCACCGGTCCCTCTCTTCCTCGGGTACCGGGGTGGTCTTCATGAGGGTCCCCGGTGAGAAGCCCGGAGAGGAGGCGCTCGCAGTGCGCACTACGGTGCCGGTCTCCTGAGTCCTCAGGTGTGCTCCTCTCTGGGCCGAAGAGCTCTGCCCGAACGTTCTCGTCCCGGAACCCAGCAAGAGACTTCGGGGAGGCACGTGCAGCCTCGCCGAGGCTGAGAAAATTCCGCCACCTACCTGACGTATTGGAAGTCCCGGTCAGGTTGCTCGAGCTCGACTTGCGCCCCCAGAAGGTCCAGGAATGGGGGAGTCGTGGTCGGAGAGGAGTGTCTTCGAGCTGTGGAAGGCTGAGGCAATGGGGAGGATACGGCGATCTTCCCCAACTAAGATGTAGTCCAAGCGGGCGCGTCCTCCCGACTTGCCGGTGCGGGTGAAGAGCACCTCCATGGGGCGGTGCAGGCGGTGGAAGTCCAGAAGGCTGTCCGCAAGGACGGCGGAGAAAAGGGACCGCTCCCGGCGGCGGTATCTGTCCCCGACCGCGTCCACGGCGGGGTCCTCCGCGCAGTTGAAGTCTCCGCCGATCACAATCAGGCAGCCAGAGAGCCGAGGCTCTTCCAGCTGACGGGTGGTGCACCGGATCAGGTCCGCTTCCAGGATCCGGCCCTCCGTATCCGGCTCCCTTGTGCTGCCGCCCGTAATGCCGTAGATGGCCCTGACACGCACCGTTCGCGTCTCTGCCTTCAAGACTCCTGCCTCGTCCACAAAGGTCCAGAAGGACTGCAAGGAGGCGAAGCACAGCCTCCCCGATTTGTGGCGGTACACATCGGAGGCCTCGTTTCCACCCTGGAAGATGATCATGGTGCTCGAGCCCGTGTCGGTGTTGAGGGCAGCCACGGCAACTTGATTATGCGCTTGTAGCCCTTCCCGGAATCCCATCAGCTGCGGCTCTGTCATCCTCCCGACCTCGCTGCACAGGGCCACGTCCAACCCAAGGTCTCGGACGTACTTGCCGACGATCCATCCTCGGCCTTGAGGGGAGTCACGCTTGGAGGTAGCCTGGGGCGCCAAGTTGATAGCAGCAATCCGGGTGGCCCCACCACAGACCTTCTGCGAGAAGTCGTGCCCTCGGAAGGTGCCCTCAGCTTCGAGGTTTATGCGAGGAAGAGGAGAAAGGTGGAGGGCAAGGAGGGCGGAGCAGTGCGCTGCTTCAACGAAGCGTCGACGGGTGTCGTCGTTGTCGTACGCATCGGTGGCAATGTGTGGTGCCACTGCTCTTCTTCCAGGACTTTGGCGCTCACGGTTGAGGTCGCGAGAGGTCCCCACCAGGGGGCAGCGTGTCGAAGTGTCGGCCGTCCCAGAGGTGGTTGTGCTAGGAGGGGAGCCTCCACGAAGTCATGCGGACATGTGGATGATAGATTCAGCTGGCCAGGAGACACGCCATCCTGCATTACCGGCGCATGCATCAAGAGGCATCGCAGGTGTGGAGGCACTCCACTGCGCTCGAAGATGATGACGCGGAGTTTGTCCACGAGCCAACGAGGGCGGACCATGATGGGGAAAGTGCTCCCATCCAAGTTGCGAACGAGGACTTGCACGAGGGGGGGACAGAAGGTGGCCAAATGGTGGCCCACAATGCCCTCGGGGGAAGCCATTTCAGAGCGTGGAGGGTGTTGAGAGCTGCCACCAGACCATTAGCCACGGGCTCTGCAAGGAGGCCTGAGCAGAACGTGATGTCGAGGGACTCCAACCTTGGAAGGGCAGCGAGCCTGGCAACCCCATTTGGCGTGAGGGAAGGGATTGATCTGATGGCGAGGGAGGAGAGGGTGGTCAAGGACGCCAGAACAGCAAGGTTGTCATCAGAGATGTTGTGGTTGCCGTTGAGGACGAGAGAGGACAGCCGTGAGTTCTGAGCAAGTCGAGAGAGCACTCGGTCAGAAACACCCGACGAGCCACCTCCATGTAGGTGCACCAGGGAGGGAGAGACCGCAATGGCCCCCCCAACGCTTTGGCGCCCATTGCGGTCTCTCCCGCGTCATCATCTTCGAGCGCAGTGGAGTGCCTCCACACCTGCGATGCCTCTTGATACATGCGCCGGTAATGCAGTATGGCGTGTCTCCTGGCCAGCTGAATGTGGGGCTGGACTCTATCATCCACATGTCCGCACGACTTCGTGGAGGCTTCCCTCCTAGCACAACCACCTTTGGGACGGCCGACACTTCGACACGCTGCCCCCTGGTGGGGACCTCTCGCGACCTCGAGCGTACGGTAGGTTGAGTTCTTTAACCGTCCTCCATCGGTTACAGTATGGCTTATCGTGAACGTGAAGGGTTTTTGTTATTGGGTAATTTTGGGGGATCCCTTTGTAAGTCTTGTGCTTAGGGACATCCTTTGTCCTGGAATCGCGGATATAATTCTTACGCGAATCCAATTTTCGAAGGAATCACGTTCCCCGCCTCCCGCCCTCCCCACGCGATGTCTACATATCGAAAACATAGCAAGTTCGGGTTAATCTTGCAGCTCCTTTTCTTTACCGGTGCACGCACTTTGGAAGAAAGGATAAGTGAGGTGCGCTCTTCGTCAAAACCAAGAAGGGGCGTCGGAGCGTACGTCGTAGATAGAAAATCCTGAAGTGCAGTGAGATGCGTTGATGCCACTGATATCCAGTTTTGCCTAGACATATGTCACACACGTCGCAAACGTTTTGAGTGCACGACCTGACTGAAGCTGATAGGCACGGCGCGTCTGACAGTTCTCGAATATTTGCTCTGGCTGTCCCCTTCCTCTAATGTACGAGACGATTCGTGCATATCACGACTCGCACGTCGCAACCCATGTCAACGCTTTCTGACCACAAGCACTCGAGAAGGCAGTCGACATTACTATTCAGCAGGTTCTGCTGAACGATACCCCCCCTAAGAACACTCTGACAGCTTAACCGCGAGAATGTGACTCGGGCCTTCATGTCTCTGTGGGATCGCAGCGCCGTCGCTTGCAAGGGGTTCCTGCGTCGACGTCTGGAACTACCAAGACGAAATCTATAGTTGCTCTTGCTCTTGTTGGGGGGTGTCGACTGCGAAACGACGCTACCGTTGTATAGTTTCACCGAAGAGCAGACTGTTGACGTCATCAAGAACTGCCCGGCTACGTGTGGCGCATGCCCGCCTCCGGGGCAGTGCATGGCCCGAGTGTGGGGCACGGCGTGGGTGCGGTGCATGGCCCGAGTGTGGGCCCAGCGTGGGGGCAGTGCATGGCCCGAGTGTGGGGCACGGCGCGGGAGAAGTGCATGGCCCGAGTGTGGGACACGCGTGGTGCAGTGCGTGGCCCGAAGTGGTGGGCAGCACGGCGTGGGTGCGGCGCAAGTGTGGCGTGAGTGTGGGCACGGCGTGGTGCGGTGCGTGGCCCGGGGTGGGGCCCGGCGTGAGCAGGCAGTGCAGTGTCACGGCGTGGGTGCGGTGCATGGCCCGAGGTGGGCACGTGCGTGGGTGCGGTGCATGGCCCGAGTGTGGGGCACGGCGTGGGTGCTGCAGATGTCAGTGTGGGCACGGCGTGCGGCTGGCCCGAGTGTGGGGCACGCGTGGGTGCAGTGCATGGTGCGGTGGGTGCGTGCATGGCCCGAGTGTGGGGGCACGGCGTGAGGTGCGGTGCGTGGCCCAAGTGGGCACGGCGTGGGTCAGTGCGTGGGGTGTGAGCAAATGGCGTGAAAGCAGGGCATTGCCCGAGGTGGGGCACGGCGTGGTGCGGTGCGTGGCCCAAGTGTGGCACGGCGTGGTCAGTGCGTGCCCCGAGTGTGGGGGCACATGAAAGCAGGGCATTGCCCGAGTGGGGCACGGCGTGGGTGCGGTGCATGGCCCGAGTGTGGGCACGGCGGTGCAGTGCATGGCCCAGGTGGGCACGGTGTGAGGTGCGGCATGCCCCGAGTGTGGGCACGGCTTGAGTGCAGTGCGTGGCTTGAGGGTGGCACGGCGTGGTGCAGTGCATGGCCCGAGTGTTGGGTGCGGGGCATGGCCCGACGTGGGGCATGGGAGCAGGGCATGGCCCGAGTGTAGGGCACGGCGTGGGTGCAGTTCGTGGGTACAGGGCGTGACCTGAGTGTGGGGCACGGCGTGGGTGCGGTGCATGGCCCGAGTGCGGGGCCTGGCAGGAGAGCGCTGCTGAGTCTGGGCATGGCGCGTGTGTGGGACGCGGCTTGCGTGGGGCGCGGCAGGGGTGTGCTGCATGGCCTGAGCGTGGGGCACGGCAGGGGTGTGCTGCATTGTCTGTGTGTGGGGCACAGCTGGGGAGTGATGCATGGCTTTTGCGTGGGGCGCGGCAAGGGTGTGGCGCACGGCGTGAGTGCGGCGCGCGGCGAGGGTGGGGCGCATCGGTTGCCTGTGTTTGGGACATGGCGGGGGCTTGGTGCATGGATTGTGGGTGGGGCGCGGCAGAGGTGAGGCGCAAGGCTTGACTGTGGGGCGCTGTTGCCTGGCTTTTGTTTGGCCTGAGTGTGGAGGGTGGCTTGGGTGGGGTGCCTCGATGGCCTGAGTGTGTGGAGCGGCCAAGGCGTGGCTCATGGCATTTGTGCCGGGCTCGGTTGGTGTGTCTTTGCATGGCTTTAGTCCAGGGTCACGGGGGGTTTTGTGCGGAGCCTGGGTGGGGTGGGATGCGTGCTCATGGTTATTACACATGCCGGGGGACTTGTGTTCTTTGACCTTGATATGAGTACTGGCGGATCGATGTGAACGGGGACAACCGCCGGGTGGAAGTGGGTTTTGGGAGGCGGTTATCCCTGTGGTGCCATTCTGGTGGGCACTGCCTCTTGGAGAGCTCGGTAGATTCGTCTGCCTTTGCTGCAAGGAGAGGCAGAAGGTGCCGATGTACACCTTCTGTGTTTTTCCTTGATTTTTGTGGGAACACTTAGGTGCCCGCATGTTTTCTTTTTTTGACATGGGGTGTCCATGCTGTGTGGTGTGACTGCATTCATGACATAACCATGGACCAACAGGTCCCATCCATCGACCGGGAGCCACTGGGGGGCATGCCAGCAGGGTCCGCTTACTCCGTAACCCAGAGACCAACAGTTTTTTGGCGACGATCGGTCACAGCGTTTCATCTTTCCATGCTGCTTTGCATTTGGGTTGGGAATATGTATGCGTTTGTGGTATCTTGTCACGGCCCCGCCCTGCTCTTGATCTGCTTCTCACATCCACTGGGATGATGGTGGGCTGGCTTTTGTTGGCCGATCTCATGCCGTTCAGTGTGGTGTGGCTCTGGCATGGCAGCCTCTTGCTCGCCGGCTCTCCCTCCCCCGCCCTCCTACCCTTGAGCCACGGAAGCCTCTTGCTCGCCGGCTATGCCTCCTGGACTAGCAGGACTGTCCCGGCCAGTACGGAACAACAACCGTCACTGATGCTTCCTCCTCTCGCACCTTCATCTGCCGTTGTGCGCCACCTCGGACAGCAACGCCCAGGGCGGATTCACTCAGTTGATCTCCCGGCGCGAGTTGTACACCAGAGAGTCCACCTCCTCGCAGCACGAGTCTTTCCACCCCGCGTAGTGCCTCCGCAGCTGCGCCGAGATCTCCGAAGCGAAGCGATTAACTGCTATTGTATCAGACCCCACAGCAACTTGTCCGCCCACTCAAGGATATCACGTCTCCCAGCATCCTGCCATTATCAGCTCCATTCCCGGGTACCTGTGGGTACCACGTCTCCCAGCATCCTGCCATTATCCGCTCCATTCCCGGGTGCTTGTGGGTACCACATCTTCCAGCATCCTGCCATTATCAGCTCCCTTCCCAGGATATCTTTAGGTGCACTAGCTCAACGCTCTGGCCCATCTGCCTTGTGCACTTGATTCACACGAAGCGCTGCCCTCATCCATCCGCGGCATTCGCTTCCCTTCCATATTTCCCACAGGGTGATGCATACTGTACTAGGCTGGGGTACCAGTATGCCACGTGGTGCACCATTGATTTGGGTTGGACCCGGCTCCGCTGTTGACACTGAATCGGGTGCACAAGGGGAACACGCTGTGTTGCGTCCATAGGGCCTTCTCTCTCAGACAGGCACGTGCGGGCAGAGCGCAGAGGGCGAGTTGCAAGCCCGCTAGTGATACCGGTTCCACTCTTGTGACCATGTCGATATGGCGACACTCCATCCAACGTCGCCTCTTACTTGATGAATCAGTTGATTTGGTGTGGCACGAGTGTAAGAGTGACCTGGTGAGTGGTGGTAATGTGTACTTTGTCAGTTCGGGCATTTGAAAACTGTGAGAATGGAACACTGCTGGGGCTGTAAAATCATTGTTGACTTGTGTCTGGCTTGTATTACAGACATTCTCTCTTCCTCCCCTACCGCTACCTTAACTCCGACTGCAACGGATGAAGGGATCTGCTATCAAAAAACTTTCATTGACATCGTGGACAATTCCTGGAGTGCTGTGACCTGGGGTCCTGCTGGAAGTGGCAACATTGTTGTTACGCAAACAACAACCTCTGGCTCGTGGGGCGCATATAGTGATTACGAGGGTAATTTACGGCTCCAGATGTATACTGGTGGTGAATGGATAGATGTGGCCGGCCATGAGAGCCGGGCAGCTTCCATTTTTGCAGCTCCAACACTTTCGAACTCGTTTGTCACGTCGTTACAGATCACTGGTGTACGGATACTGACGCCAACGTGGTTCACCTCGACGTCCGATGGTTTTATTCGTGTATGCCATTCAGCTCTACCACCGCCGCCATCCCCTCCAACAGGTACAAGCGCCCCAATGAATGGCCCCACAACAGGTATGAGCGCCCATGCACGTAGGGAAGCTACATAATGCCGCAAAAGATGGCCCTCTTACGCAGGGATATGCAGTAGTCTCGTGGGCCCGGCATGAATGGCCCTCTTACGCACAGATATGCAGTGCTCATGCCTCACGTGTGCCATATCCCTCCTCTACCTAGAGAGCTCCCCCTCGTTCTGCTCTGGTGACCCTCCGACCGTCGACCCGACTCCCTCCTCCTCTCCGCGGCTGCGAAGCGCTTCCGCTTGGAGGGCCAGTCGCTAAGGAATTGGAGGCCCCTTCTGGAGGTGACACTGTCACTTCTAAGAGGAGCGCGCGAAGGGAGGGTTGTGTCATCGGTGTATTTGCAGTGATCCTCAACTCAGCAGTTGGATGGGTAATTGTGCTTCACAGGCTCACCTACTACTAGTCTTTTCCCATCCTCTCCTCCACCACCGCCACTCACACCTCCAGATCTTGGCGGGCAGCACTGCTGTGGTGAGCATGGCATCGATCATGGTGGAGGACACTGGATCGTTGGCTCTGACATCACCGCCAGTGGAGTCCACTGCAATTTGGGTTTGTTCGAGGTAAAAAGCGGGGCGACACTGACAGTGACACCTTGGAATGGTACTCACCATGGAACTCTTCAAATCTTTGCGAGATACATTCATGTTCTCGGCACACTCACAGCAACTGGGAGTGGATACCGAGGAGGGAGCCGTCCAACCACGGCGTCCTCTGGGGGATACCAAGGAGAATCTAGCTGTGGGGTAGGCAGCATCTCGCAAGGGAAGAACTGCGGAGGAGGAGGTGGAGGAAGTGGGGACCAAGTAAGTGAGCAAGGGCGTCCCGGTGGTGGCGGCGGAGCTGGCGCTGTGGGTTCCGTTGGTGGTCTCACCAGCAACTACCCTTGGGGAGGTGAGGGTGGCAGTGCAGTGGATTTAGAGACTGCGATCACACAGAGCGTGCCATTCCTCGGGCCTGGAGGGGGCAGCGGGGGTAATGACAACTTAGTTAGTGACAACCCTTTGGGTGGTTCTGGGGGTCGCGGGGGTGGAGGGATCCGCCTCCGCGCCTTCGAATACCTTCGACTGACTGGAGCAGTGTATGCACAGGGAGCCGCCGGGCAGGGCTCAGCTACGTGCTCGAGTGGCACAGCCACCACAACCTGCTGGGATTATGCGGGCCCTGGCGGTGGAGGTGCAGGGGGCACCCTTATTATACACACTGTGACTGCCACCATTTCATCAGCATCCTCCACGAATGTGAGTGGAGGTGCTGGCGGCCTGTCTCACCTCGCAAGCAACCTCGGCGGTGATGGAGGGAGTGGCTGGGAGCGTGTTGAGACGAGTGACAGCAATGTGTATAACTGCTTGGTGCCTCCGGTAACTTCGACACCAACAACGACCTCGCCTTCCAGCGATGCTCCAACGACGCAGCCAACCACAGGGATACCAACATCAACACCAACGCTCTCCCTTCCTCTGCCACCTCCCCACTTCCTCCGCCACCTCCCCTCCACCACCGCCTCCACCACCATTGCCCCCATCGCCACCGCCCCCACCCCCACCCTTCGACTGCTATGACCCCTCTGACAATGGTGAATCCTATGACGGGTTTTCTCATGTCACCTTTCGTGGAGATCTCTGTCAATTATGGACAGAGCCCCCAGTTGCAGGCACAGATTTAGAGTACTATAATCGGTACCCCTACTTGCGCAACGCAAGCAACTACTGTCGGAATCCCGATAATGACACTCAGCCCTGGTGCTATACCGAGGTGCCAGGGGTGCGGTGGGGTTACTGCGACATTACCGCATGTCCATCACCCCCACCTCCAGAGGCGGAGTCCCCGCCGCCAGTACCCCCGCCTCGTGCTCCTTGGCCACCTGCCCCTCCACACTACCCACCACTGCCGACCCCTCCGCCTGCCCCCAGTCCTCCACCTCCCCCACCTCCCGTACCACCACCACCGCCACCATCACCTCCTCCACCTCCTCCCCCTCCTCCCCCTCCCCTCCACCGCCCTCTCCACCCCCACCCCCACCTCCACCTCCACCACCACCACCTCCACCTCCTCCCCCACCTCCTCCACCACCTTCGCCTCCACCACCCTTACCTCCCCTACCCCTGCCTCCGATATTGCCTGTGGCGGTGGACCCTGCGAGCTACATCGTCACCTTCACCATCACCTTCCACCAGTACCCCTTCGAGGACTACCTCGCCGATCCCTTCGCCTTCCAGGCCGCGCACGTTGATGCGCTGCTGACCAGTGTGTCCGGGGAGGACGAGGTGGTGGAGTTCCTGGGGGCCGCCTCGGGGAGCACGCTCGCGTCATCGCAGGTCATATACCCCCCAGAGGTGGCCGCCAGCCCGGATTTTGACTGCGAGTACGGTTCTCTCACATCCTGCGGCACATTCATCACCACCCTCACCACCAACCCCGCCGCGCTCTTCGCCTCCTCCGTCTTCTTTGAAGACTTCCTCGACGAGATCTCCGTGTCAGGCGTCACCACCACCCATCTCGGAGCCTCATCCGCTGTAGACGTTGCCTCACCACCTCCGTCGCTGCCTACCCCGCCCACGACCAGCGCCGCATCCAATAGTAACGATGGCGAAGAAGCCTCGGCCTCGCCCCTGCCAGCAGTGCTCGGAGCGCTGGGTGGCGTGGCGCTGGTCATGGTGGCAGCAGCTTGTTATTATTATCATCGCCAGCGGTCATCACCGGATGCCACCGGTGGAGGCAGTGGTGGGGGCGCGGCTGGTGAAAGCCTGAAGATGCCTTCTCTGCAGGGAATGCCGGGCTGCCTGCAGATCTGCGTTCGGGGCGGCCAGGACATCATCGACGAGCCCTCAGGGGTAGTGATGGAGTCAAACCCCACCTTCGCCACGCAGACCTTTGCGCAGTCAGCGTCGGACGCAGCGGAGGGTGCGGCTGAGCAAGTTTTAGATGAAGCGCCGAACTCGATCGCGATGGCTGCGGGGAACAGAGGAAGTGGAACCCGCGCAGCGCTCCTGATGCTGCAGCAAGGGGCGCCGCCGGTGGACAGCCCTGGAGAACACGGACAACACCAGATGCTCAGCCAAGAGTCGGACAGGTCGGACGACGACAGCAGTGTGGAGAACAACAACGGTGTGGATGCCGACATCGATGGGGGTGGCAGGATCTGCCCCCCAATGGCAGGCAGCGCTGCACTGCAGGGGCGTGACAGGGTACAGGAGTACACGGTAGCAGAGGTGTGCCAGCTGGCGGAGCAGCTCGGGATCCCGAGCGCGGAGTTCAAGGCGCAGGAGGTGAACGGGTTGTTGCTGTGTGGGCTCGCTGCGGAGGACCTGGTGGGCGACCTCGACCTGACCTCCGAGCAAGCGGAGGCGATGATGCACGCGGTGGAGGAAGGACCCCCTCGTAGCGCGGGTGGGCTCGGGCCAGCGGGCGGCAGAGGGGGCATTACCAGTGAGACGGGGGCTGAGGCTAACCCGGAGGGGATGGGGCTGGAGGGGGACATGGGCGGGAACGAGGTGGGTCGCGAGAATGCTGCTGTAGTCTGCGAAGAAGCGGAGCACACCGATGAGGAGGAGGGTGAGGCAAGCGAGGAGATGCCACGACTGAGGCAGACGGCGGCGGGGCTCGAGGCATCGTCAGGTGCGGTGGCGCGGGCGCTATCACGGGAGGTCGGAGCGGGGGCTCTGGCGCTGGAGCCCACGCGTGCGCAGCGGCTGGCGGCGGTGATAAACCTGCTACAGGGAGCGCAGGAGCCGGTGAGGGGGCGGTACGAACTGGACCGCAAAGCGGGGCAGCGACAGGGGGCTTCCGGGGTGGTGTGCTTTGCGGTGGATATGATGAACGGCGCCGGCGTGGCGATCAAGGTGTTCCTCGACGCAGAAGACTTCAACGCCGAGCTGGCCAACTGCCGTCGGTGCATGTCGGCTTTCGTTGTCAAAGTGTTGGACGCGCATCCGCCATCTCAGCCACCCCTGATCCAAGAGGATGGTGGGGCGGGGCTACTACTGCGGTACGGGCACCTGGTGCTGGAGCGCGGGGAGTACAGCCTGGCGGAGTTCCTGCAGCGGCGGCCCTCGCTGAACGCGGTGCGCAAGCTCGGCATCATGCACGACGTGTTCGCGGCGCTGCGCTTCATGCACCACGAGGCGCGGCTGGTGCATGGTGACCTCAAGCCTGCAAACGTAGTCAAGTTCACCGCGGAGGACGCGTGGAAGCTGGTGGATCTCGCCACCGCGAGCTCGACTGGGGAGGAGGCCCCCGTGGAGTACACTCTGCGGTACGCGGCGCCTGAGGTGGTACGCGCGGCGCTGGAGGGCCATGAGGTGGCAGCGCGGGAGCCGGCGGCGGACCTGTGGAGCGCCGGCGTGATGATGTATGAGCTGTACACCGGGCGGCGGCTGTTTGAGGAGGCGGTGGCTGACGAGGAGGTGGTTATGCAGTTGTGCGGGACGGAGGAGCTAGCGCTGAAGGGGCTAGTAGGGTGCGAGGTTGGTGCAGGGCGGCTGATCCGCGACAAGCTGCTGGTAAAAGAGCCAAGCGAGCGGTGGCCCGCGGAGAAAGTGCTCAGCAGCAGCTTCTTCAAGCGAATGGAGGACACCACCAAAATGTCGAGCTCGAGCCGCGAGCTGGCGAAAGACGTACGCCGACTCTCCGTCATGGTAGAGGAGACAGCTCGATTGGCGGCGGTGAGTGTGACTGAGATGCAGGTGGGCAGTCTGATGGTGGAGGTTCAGCTGACGGAGATCTCCCCTAAGCAGCAGTCGTGCATTCTGAGCGAGCACGAGCGTGCCGGCCCGGTGTTCAACCTGGTGCCGCAGTGCCACTACCGATTGGAGCTCACCATCTTTCGAGAGGGTGGCCGGATGGCCAATCCTGTCAAGTCAGTCGTGAGTGCCGTGGTACATACCGCGGACGGTGCGCCGTTGCCTCTTGGGCTGCTACCCGCACCTGCTGCCACTGCCACGCGCCTCCCCAATGGGTTGGCGTTCGTGGGCACATGGGCGCCAACGATGTGCCAGTCCACGCTGCTGGCCACCAAGACGAAGTGGCCACACACGCGGGAAGCCGCACTGGAGCTGCAGCTGGAGCTGTATGACCAACCGGGCAAGCCAGTGACCATCCGGCAAGGCCTGCATTTTCTGGTGCACAAAAAGGATGGCGCGAAGCTAAGGGCTCTGCGCGCGTACGAGTGGGCTAAGCAAGAGTACCTAAACATGACGCCAGAGACACGGGCAGCAATCCGCGGTGTGGTGTTTGCAGTGGAGACAGCAGCAGGGGTGCTCTTGTAAGCTCTGTCACATCCACCCTCGCCTCCAGGGTTTTCTTCTTGTGGACATGAAACTGGCACACTCTACCGGGCTTAAAACCGGCACTTCTTGATGAGACGCCGGTAAGCCCTGTGCAATACGTATGCAAGTAGACTTACTAAAAGGAAGAAACAGGTTTGCGCACTTTAGGCTAGAGCCATGTATCTTGGAGGCATGAGAATCCACAATGCTCGCCCAAATACAATCGTGAGCTTCCTGTTCTCGCTACGATTGTAGTAACACAATAAGTACTTCAGCATTATGAATTCCACGGTGATCTAATGGTATGGCAACCATTATGGACATGTATTCCTTGATTGGGTCAGGTGCTTCAGCATCTTACCTCTTTGCGCACCATCACCGAGGCTGCTACTTGGTGTGCGTGCGCGCGCGCCCTGTACCTGAAGGCTTCGCACTCCACTGGGGTGATGTCGGGCTGGCTTTTGTCGGCGGATCTCATGCCGTTCTCTTGTTTCATATAGCAAACCCCTGCGAAGCCCCCTCTGTCGTGAGCCGTGGGTCGACGGTTTCAGATTAAATTATTTTATTGAACGTTGGATTATAGTACATCCAAGGACTGTGCAACAAAAACATGTATGACGTCTACATATAAATCAATAAGCGAGCCGTGCCTTCCAAAAAGTGTATTGCATTGATATATAATTCCGTCATAGAATCTTTTTACGTTAGTTGCCTTCCAAACAGTCTATGACATTAATATATAAATATATCGTAGATTTCATTACATTTCCTGCCTTTCAATGAGTGCACGACATTAATATATAACTCGATAATAGGCTTTATAAACGTTTCTTATGGTTGCCTTCCCAAAAGTCGATGACATTATTATGTTATAATCGAACCCAGAATTATTGACGTCGCCAGCCTTTAAACAAGTGTATGACGTTAATATATAAATCAAGGGTGCATTTCAGTATGAGCGTAGGCAAAATACTTAATAGAAGTCTGAGCATAGGCAGATTATTTTAATGCTAGTCTGCGCGTAGGCAAATGATTTTACTGCATACGCGCATACTGCCATTAAAATTATTTGCCTACACGCAGACTAGCATTAAAAGCATTCGCCTACGCGCAGACTAGCAATAAAATCATTTGCCTACGCTCAAACCGCTATTAACTAATTTGCCTACGCTCATACTGCGATATTTGACATTTGTCTACGCTCATACTGAAATAAATCCATAAATCAATCATAGTCTTTTTAGCGTATCATGCATTATATATTCATTATGTTTTTAAGCTAAACAGAATTCATGCATTGCTGTTGAATTTGTTATAAGTTATAAAATGGCGAATCCTTTCCTGCAATAAAGGACCACAACTCAACAACCCGCTAAAGTATGGGTCATTACCCCGGTACACGGTTCGCCCTGGCTATCTAGGTTTTCTATCACCTATAACAGGTTATAATTTGGCCACAGGTTTATGGGTTACGGCCTAGTTTTTTAATAGGGTATGTTAGGTTAAAAAGGTTTGAACCTAGGGGGGTTGAGGTTTATTGCATCCTAGGTCACACATATTACTCTAGGAACGTGACAGGTGACATATTAGGGGGTCAGGGTGTCACTTCCAACGGTCTCCTTTTAAATAACCCGGGTTTTAGATAACCTAACTGGCTATCGAGCACACCGAAGGTGACTTCCCGTCAACGTAGTGCACTGCATCGTATTTGTGTTCGGTTCATCGGATTTACGGGCGCGTTTTCGATTGTACAGTTTCAAGAGGTTTTCACGCGGACACGCCGTCTCGTTGCTCGCGACGGAATTGGTGGACGCAACCGAAGGCGTGGTCGACAAAGTGGCGTCAGCATGGTTCACGCAAATTTGGGCTGAGCGCGTGCACAATAACGCGAGCGCCTCGTGAGCATACATACGTATGGAGGAGAAATATATGTACGCTCGTCGAGCAGGTGGCTTTACGACGCGCGCGTGTGGGTTTGGGGGTGGCTGGGTTAAGGGGTTTATCTATCGGCGACAATTGATTGTCGCGTTGTCGTTGGTTGGATCGAAAATAGATGTACGCACGTCGGGCAAGAGAAATTTAATGTTGTTTGAATTTACGATTCGGTTTCTCTGGGTTTCTTATACTATAAGGGGCGTAACCGGTTGACCTGAGGTTCAACTGGTTTGAAGTGATTAGTGCGAATTGATTTACTGGTTGGGGTAGTTAGTTAGACAATAAAATTGAAATTGATTTGCTAGCTAGTAAGAATTAGTTCCGATATTTGCACCAGTTAACTGGTGGTATAACTGATTACTGCCGATTTTGAGTATGTGCTATTCACGGGCATTGAAATAATGGAGTTTATTCAAGGTCAGACTCGACCCATACATACGTGCTCCACATATAAAAGTTATCCCTTGTTATTGTGTCCTCTTATTGGAACAATATATCGCACTTGGTCTGCCACTGTGGCCACATGCACTTGCAGGGCCTAACTCAAGTCAAGTCAGGCAAAGTACTACGTAGTAGCTTATACATGCCTCCTTAGGTTTCTTTGCCTCCGCCTCTTTGGCATCTACGTCCGGAACAGATGAAAACCAATAATTGTAGTGCACGGAGCATCCTAAGGTCTCCTGAATGTTCTCAGACTTCATGGTCTGGGCATCCTTGCCATGCATCTTCTCTGCACCAGATAAAAGCCGCTCCACACTAACTGAAGATGCAGGGCGCCCATGGAGCTGGCGCCACATCTTGCACACGCGCGGGAACTTGACTTAATTATTCTCAAACCACCAGTCAATGACGGCGGTGTCCGGCGACGCTTGCTTCTGATCCAAGTACTTCTCAAGCTGCTTCACGCTCTTCTTGCGAGGATCCTCATCCTCGTCATCGGACTCTGGAAGCAGTTATGGGGCGTCGTCGTCACTCGCATCATCACCGTCGCTGTGGAAAAGCAAGGAATACTTCCGCTTGTCGCCCACGGGGGCCGTGGGAAGCTCGGCGGCTTTCGTTCGTCTTGGTGACGGGGATGATATACAGTAATCGCTCACCTTTAAGGAAACTCGACGTTAAGGAAGCAGCCAGCGTTTTGGGGGAGGGGGGGTACCCAAGTTGACGAGAATAGCTGGCTGGTCTTTTTTGCTAAGGAAATTCTCCAAAATAAGGAAATTGGTTGCTGGCAGATCACCGAGAGTGGATTCTCTTAAATTCTATGAAAAATGGGAATTTTTTGACTTGACAGCGTTCAGCACGTTATCTTTAAGTTCTAAGTAGTCAGCTTCAGAAATAATCGCGTCGTCATAGTCTTGCTTCAATTCTTTGAGCTGCGCACGGCTCTCTGGGTCCATACTGTACAGTTCAACAGTTGGTAACAGTGGCGGACTCTCTAAATTTTAAGAAAGCTGCTGGGCTGAGTTACGTGGACGTGGATGAGTTTAAGAAATTAGCTGGCTGGCTCGAAATCCGAAATTCCTTATTCTTAGCGATTCTCTTAGGACGCGACGCTGGCGGGGGGGGGGGTACCCAAGTCGATGGGAATGGCTGACTGGCCCAAAATCTCCGGTTTTCTTAAAGGTGAGCGATTACTGTAGTGTGCCACTTACTCCTCGCGCACCCACTGAATCACTCTCTCCTTGTCGTAGTTCTTGGAGCCCTTGAATTTGAACTTGTTGAGGGGGGGTCCAACACCGTGGAGATAGCTGACTTCTGCAGCCTATCAGTCTTGCGTGCAGTGCGTGTCTCCGCGGCATCAGTAGCTCCGTTCACGGCTCTGCTTGCAGATTGGTGACCCACCGTTGAAAAAGATCCGCGTGCATTTTTTTCATCCCAGTCTTTTTTTCGCCCACGTGGACCCAGGGCGACAGGTGATTAACTGGTATAAATAAATATATTTTAGGGAGGGTCAGCTCGTGTCAGAACTACCGACTCGTCCAGAGGTCTAGTATACATATATGGGCTCTATTCTAGCCCGGGGGTAGTCAGTACGCCTACAGTAGTTCCGAACCGATCCGTGTCACAGCCCGTATGACATAACTCCGAAACCCTAGAACTGACTGCCCAATATATAACGGGCAGCTTGTCAGCTGCAGTGTATGTCTCTTGAACTGTTTAAGTTATTCCGAAACCCAAAAGCTTAGAGTGTAATACCCCTGTTGTAGAGTATCTCTCTAACATATCTGGACCCGCCGTCTTCCTCGAGCGTTGCTATCGGGGGTTTACCAACTCTCGACTGCGACCTAGCGACATGCTAGGCTAAACGGGCATCGGGATGAGCTGAGCGCGTGTGCGTGCGTGGGGTGGTAGCGGTATGGCCATCTTATACGGGATGATCTGAAGCGGTCGTTACGCTTTGGGGTTGTGCACCACGCTGGTAGGCATCGTTGCGGGCGTAGTGGATTGGGTTCTTTTTGGGAAGGCCGTACCGCCCTTTCTACGCCGCGGCTCTATGGACACCGCACACGACACCAACGCGCACTACCCCCCCATCATCAGAGACGTCCCGCCCTTGGACCGCCGCCCACGCACCTCGCCGCCTCTGCTCGGCTCCGCCTATCGCAATCTTGTGATGAGTTCTATCTGCATCTGGAACACCGCGGATTGCAACGCGTTGTTCTCGCGCAACATCTGAAAAATATCGGACCGTTCCAGGATCAATCTTTTTGCGTTCCCCGACGGGATCGACCCAGGGACCCAAGTTTCTGACAGGATTGATCCCGTTTGTGGTCAAGGAACATGATCGATACCCAAACGTTCCGAGTACGGGATCGATCCCCGAACGCTCAGGGTATGGGAACCATCCCGGATCGCTCATGGTATGGGAACCATCCCGGAACGCTCAACCTATGGGAACGATCCATGGACCCCTCAGGAACACCACATCGGTCACTCTATGTTGGCTTGTCACCTTGATTTGTTACTTTACATCCCATCAATATGCTTTGCTAATTCCACAGAAACGATGATAAGGCATAATGTTCTTTACATAAACAAACAAACAAGATAACGAGTCTCACTTATTATTATATATGCAATATTGATATCTATCCTCTGGCAGCACAACCAGGCTAATAAGTCCATACAGCGAAACCAAATAAGTTTGTTTTTATTCTAAAGCAAAGCTTCACTAATCCTAGCAATCTATGATGTGTCACTGAGGACCTCCTTGGTAGTCGCTTCCCTTTCATTGTGCGATTTCCACCTGCAAAAAAAACACACCACACAGATGTTAGCCAAGCACGGAGAATGGAAGCGAAAGCAAAAGCGATAGAGAAAAGAGAAGCATACAAGTGGGTCAGTGTGTGTGACCCACCACGCGTTAGTGGGATAGTGTGCTCCACCACGCGATAAGCTAGTATGATAATGTGACCCACCATGCGCCACTCGGTCAGTGTGACCCACCACGCGATAATAGTGGGTCGCTCGCTGTGCCCCACCACGCGACAACGTATCAGCGAGTGTGTGACCCACTGTCACGCGATAGTGGGCCAGTGTGGCCCACCACACGACAAAGGGACCATCATGCGTTAGTGTTATAATGATGCGTATGCGCGAGTGTGGCATTGTAGTATGTTCGTTCTGTTGAGTTATGTGTATGCATGGGGTTATCAGCAGCTTACCTGAAAACCCAACTTTTGTTGCCTATTTTGTCGTTTCGCGCTGTTGAACCCAACCCCACACATATGCCCATTCGCATACAGCGTTAACAAAATTCATAAATAATCATCAGGTTCACTAACAAAAATATCTTATTCAAACATGACATTCCTGCTGAGCAAGTTTGTAGGCGATTAAAGTCCTGAAAATATAGTTACTATGGTAGGTAAACTTATTGCCCTCCACCACAAATTCAAACAGAACTCGCGGGCCACAGACACAAAGTTCCAGACCTCACTCAATCCCTCGATGCCTGACCACTAAATGGCCAATGCCAAAAACGGTATGGAGCGGAGGCGTTCTAGGGAACCAAAGGAACGGCTGCAATCGCCACCTTCAAATAAGGGAAATGTGAGCGCATGCTTTCCGATGGCACAATCACCTTTGTGTGACCAAGGTGGTTCCCTGCGGTTTCATTGTGGTTTCAAAGCACAATAATAATGATATACGAAGGATATACAAGTACGTGTATTTCAAAACGTCAAGGGGTCAAAAAACAAATGTGGACACAATGAGCGAGAATGTTTGGGAGTCATAAAACACAAAAAGAAATAATAGTTTAAGGGGAGTAGAATCAAGGGAAAGAAAAAATATGTGCAACAGCTATAACCAAAACTATAACCTTCACGATCTAACATTTTGAACAAATTGATCTACACACAACTTCAAACACACGTGCACGGTTACGTAATAATGTACCGGTGTACAAACCGTCCAGGGAAGATATCTTCTTGGGATTGGCCGGCCCGGGGCCGTGTCACGGCGGAGGCCCGGGCCGAAGGCGGGCCGAAGGAAAAGTTGCGGATGGGCCGAGTCGCATTGAGGGGAAAATCGATAAATTTCCAAAATTTTATCGATTTTTGACAAATTGTCATACTTAAAATTAAAAATTTCGGGCAATTTTGGGTTCGGGCCGAGACGGGCCGAAATGTGGCCGAAGTAAATTCCCAATGCGGGCCGAGTCACCACCGCGGGAGATATCTACCCCGAAACCGTCTACTTTCATATCTGCTTGCCTTCGAGTCGGCCAGGAGTTGATCCTCTTTTTGCACAAGCACACAATAACACATTCCCTTAGAAAAACACAGTTGAAATAAAGAAAAACACGCAATAGAAGCAATGGGGCGCACCCTATTTTGATCGGGTTGGGTTTGATCCCAATGTGCGCCACAGGCTCACGCATGCCCAACCTCATTTTTACATGCTCTTCGCTCACTATATATGCGCCTGGAAACTAGAAGTAGAGATTCACGCTGTAAAACATGTGATGACCTCTGCCTTTTTTGCTCCTAGTACAATTCCAAACAACAATTTTAAAGTCGCAAGCGCAGACGAGCGAAAATAAGCAATAACGCCAAGGTGGTCCACCGTTTAAAATGTACCGGAATATCCTAGTTCACTAGATATCAGAGGGTCTCGAACTGTGTCTGGATAAACTCTCATAATAAGATAAACCCTAAGCTAGATATACCCCGAACGGTCTCGCAACGGTAACGGAGTCTAGCCTACCTGTGACACAGCGTGTGTCACAGCACGAGCCTACAGATCAGTCAGCAGTCCAGTGTTGGCCTAGGGGTCTGTCATAGGGGCCTGCACCGGGACTCCCAGTCAGGGCTGCCTATACAGATTCCAGCACACCACCCCAGCACTGTGGGTGGTGACTGGCTAGGAGAGTCAGAAATGTAAGTTGCTAGGGCAGAAGCCAGGGTGACAGGTCCTAACTGCTAATCCAACTGTGCCATTCTGATACACAAATTGGAACCCTCTAGCTAGTACAAGAGCAAAAGCATACAGGCAATTGAGTGTCCTGCTAAACTAGTGAAAAAGTCTGCACCAGCAAGCCAGATTGAAGAATATAAAGTTGTCAAAGTAAATCAAACCAGATTGAAGACCGTGTTGAGGTCAAAGTACATCTCAGTACACCACCAGAAAGTGGTGCACTGCCAGAGCCAGAAGGAGATCTACTCGGGGTCAAAGTTCAGAGGAGCACCTTCACCACATCGATCACCGTAGTAGCCCGCAGCAGCACGGCGGAGCAATACGGGGCGGCCAAAGTGTAAGGTGTCGATCACTGAAAAATCATTCGCCAGAGAATTTGACGGAGTCGGTGTTGTTGATTCGTCGATCACGGGAGGTTGCACCGCACCGGGGTTCTGCCAAGTGCTGCCCGACGGCGGGGCCTCGTCATCCGAAGACGATGCCGGCGACAGCGGAGGACCGTCCTCAAATAACATGGCAGGCGGCGGCGGCCCGTGTGTCACAGCACGAGTCTACAGATCAGTCAGCAATCCAGTGTTGGCCTAGGGGTCTGTCATAGGGGCCTGCACCGGGACTCCCAGTCAGGGCTGCCTATACAGATTGCGAGAACAGGTGTTCCGCTCGGTAAAACAAACTGGCTAAGCTCCCATAAACAGTCCGGCCGAGTGCTTTTATCATGCATCTCGGAAACCCGGATAATACGAAGTAATGACTGACAGTACAGTACTACTGTACTGTCATCCTAGCTACTAGCGGAGTCACGGTTCCGATCAGAGACGGGTCAGGCTAGGGGCTATCAGAGCCCATAATAATAACCCTGAACCTAAAGTCCAGCACACCACCCGGAGCTGTGACCGTAGCCAATAGGGCTAGGCAAGCGGAGCTAACTAAACAGATAACAAACAGCACTTAACTGGAAACAGATATACTTCTAGCTGGGTGCCCGGGGACTTGTCCCGGCACAACCCACCACTGCGGCTAAGGCTAATCACACCTCCAGGATCTGAAATAAGCAGACTCTAGCCACTGTAAAGCTGGTCGGCAGAGCCGAGTTCAGCAGACGGATTCCAATCAAGAAAAGCATCCGAAGTCAATTGAGAAGAGAATTTGTAAGCACTGACACCACCAGACCCAAGTGGGTCAGGCGGATCCCAGAGTGGAGTGGCAAAATCATCAGATTGCAAAGCCGCTGAGGTCGATTGAGCAAAGAACTGTGTCACATCCCGCGGCGGCAATGACGAACCAGCAGTAACCACAGGCGGGCAAAGAGAACCCAGCAATGCATCACCGGGATGAACTGTACCGTAGCCGTAGGTGGCTCCGGGCTCAACCAGGCCCCTGACACCACCGCCGACCACGAGGGTCGGCATCGCCGTAGCACTGAATAGAAACGTAGCCACCATGAAAAGAGTGAGCGCAAACTCACCGATGCCAAATGGCCTGGAGCCTCTGGGGACTCCGAACCGCCGAAATGCTGCAGCCGTCGGCGGCGCACCCCCCTCAATTTTAGTCAGGCAGACACCAGGAGGGTAGCTGGAGCCCTCCCCATCGTCATCGGAATCACACACCTCAACAGGCTCAGGGTCAATGTCAAACCAGTCAGGGTGGACAGTGTTGAATGTCTTGAAAGAGCTGTCAGCAGGAGCCATCGGGCCGAGAGCCAGAGAGGCAGACGGCGGCACAAAGGCGGCACGGCTGACCTCATGCAAGTCAACCGGCTCACCATGCACGGGTGCAGAGGCCTTCGGCAGCAGCTGCTTGTCAGTGGTCGGCTCAGCGACACCACCAGCAAGCGGACCGCTGACCTCAGCAAATGCAACACGGCCAATGGAAAGATGCTCAGCAGGTGCAGACTCAGCAGAGGCAGCAGCATCCTTGAACTGCTGCAGAGCCGTAGGCTCTGGAGCAAAGGAATGCGCAGACAGCTCACAGATTTCAGGTTGCCCCACGAGAGCACACAAGTGCTCCATGGACCCCTCATCCCCAGCGTCATAGTACCGCTGAAAACGAAGGGCAAGCACGTCGGAGTCATAAGACTCGACGGCTTGGCAGTAGGATGCCAAGATGGACAATGGGTGAGTGTCCTTGTGAGGACACTCACTCAGCCAATGCTTTGACCCAACGGCGCGGCACTTCTCGTGCCGGCACGCTGGGACAAAGGTGCCAGACCGCTTGTCAAAAGCCACCTCCGGAGAGGCGGAGTGAGCAAGCGGTTGCACTCCAGGTCGGTGGAAGTTGCGCGGAGTGTGCTTCCCAGGGGGCGGCTTGGAGCCACCCCTCTTAAGGGAATCCACATCCCGCTGCAACTTGACCAACTGAGAACTGAGCCGCTCAATGGCCGAAGCCAGGCCAGTGTCAGTGGTGCAAGATGCTACAGACATGGGGCGCCCTGCAGTGCGCTTGCCCGAGAGCCGCCCGCAGCGGTACTGCTCGCGCACGCGTGCCTGCAGGGTGAGCAGACTCACAGCCGCACGCTGGTCAGCTCGAGCAAACGAGTCAACCAGCGTGGCGTAAGCCGGTCCAGACAGGGCAGAGAGGAACTGCCTTTTAACAGCGTCTTCGGGCAGCGTCGTCAGACGCTGTGCATCCCGAAGGCAGCTGTTGAAGAGGCGAATCCCCGCATCAGGGTCACACTCGTCAGAAATCCTCACTTCAAGCAGCTCAGTCAGAGCGTCGAACGGAGTCGACGCGTCAGCAAGCATACGCACCACCTCCAGGGTGGCGCGTTTGCCATCAGCAGGCACATCCGCACCAGAAGCCTCTACCCAATTACGGGCAGGAGACCCTGGCGCAGTCAGCAGCAGCAGCACAGAGTACAACAGTTCATTGGCAGCAGGCAGAACAGGGGTGCGAATGCCGTCGACTGCAGCGTGAAAAGTTGCTGAAGCTCGGATACCAATTGAGAAAAAAATGTCCGAAGCCGATGTTTCGTCCCCACGGAATTTTGCGATCTTGTCGCCCAGTACTTTTGTCGCTGCTGTTTTTGAACTCTGAACGTCAAAAGAATCCCTGCGCAGCCGATGCACGAGAGTGGCTGCCGCAGTCGAAGCCTCCGACGCAGCCGAATCCAAGTGCGGAGTAGTGGGCGTGGCTGCGTGCAACGCTCCAACATCATCAAAAATTGTTGCTAATTTACGCGCCCTAGCGCGTGTACGTGGTTTCTGCGGTGTATCCATTCTCAAAATGACGGTGAGATGGGAAGCGTGGGCTAGTGTGGCGGCAGTAGAGTAACTAGAAGATGCAGCGGCCAATCCCTGCAGAAGTCTCAGCAATAAACACAACATCAAACAGGTCATGAGCCGATTGGCTAAAAGTGGTTGCGACCCACAATACGCGGAATGCCCTCTCCACCGGCCAGGTGAAACGTAAAAAGAAGCCATAGCGAGCGACGATACTGCTGCCGAAAAATGTCTCAAACTGATCTCCACCTCAAGAAGAGGCCATACTGCGGAAAGATGAACTACTGCCTAAGGGGGCGCCCACCCCATCTCTGTGCCAAAACTTAGCCAATCATGGCAACAGCTAGGCGCTGTGCCATCAGAATTACTAGGGAAGTGGTGACGCGCATAACCTGCGAGAACAGGTGTTCCGCTCGGTAAAACAAACTGGCTAAGCTCCCATAAACAGTCCGGCCGAGTGCTTTTATCATGCATCTCGGAAACCCGGATAATACGAAGTAATGACTGACAGTACAGTACTACTGTACTGTCATCCTAGCTACTAGCGGAGTCACGGTTCCGATCAGAGACAGGTCAGGCTAGGGGCTATCAGAGCCCATAATAATAACCCTGAACCTAAAGTCCAGCACAGATTCCAACAAAATGTGGGCCGCCCCTCCTGTACGAAGCCATTTTCATCCTTGGCAAAATCTGGCCACTCGCCCCTCAAGAAATACTTGGAAAATAAGTTAACTTACCGCAATTTTAAAGGCAGAAGTGCTCGAATAGCGCAAACCTGTAAAACAAACCGAAACCCAAAAGTTCCGTCAGTATGTAGAGGAGGGGCAGAGTTGAAAAATGAAAGGGAAAGCAAAATGAAGAGCGCGCACCTTAGGCTGGTTGGGTCGGGTTTTATCCCGAAGGTAGCGTGCCTAAGGCTGACGCATACCCAACCTCATTTACACGAAATCACATCACAAGCTACGAAGATAACCCTATTAGGTCTGCAAAGCTAAGTCAAAGTGTCAAAACACAAAACGCACCACGGATCCAGCCTTTGAAATACTTCAAGCTTTGAAAAACTCCGTTGAAATGTTTATGGAAAATCAACCAAAGGCAGCCTCGAGGTGCGAGCACGAAACATACATAAAAGCCTTAATAAAATGCGGTTAACTCATTTCGAGCTAAAGGCTACCTCTATCTCTCACACAATCGTGAGCGTGGACGGACCAAACGAAGCGGAGCGAATCGCACAGACTACAAACGCTCGCGTTTCACTTCAGCAAAATATGAACTATTAAAACAAATTAGAAGACACTGTGAAACGGGCGCACACTCGTATTGTCTAAAACAGCTGCATACGAGAACGACTGCGTTTGCGTTTTTACGCTGAGTTCAGCTCAAACAGTTTAAAAGCACACTTGCGTGCGCAACGCTCCCACAATGAAAGTTGGTGACCTCCAGTCATGTGCCGCGACACAGATACGGCGGTATGACGTTTTGGCGTATGGTTGTATGAATGTTGTGTCACGTATGTCGGTCGTTGCGAACATGCGATACGGGACCGATCCGTCATCGCGGTGCAATCCAAGTGACGGGGAAGTGCCGTTCCACGAATTCAGAATCTGAAACGCTCGAAGGCGAAACTGGAACGCGGATCGCGAACTGTCGCACGTGGAACGCGAACGCTCAGCTTCAGGGCAGAACGCTGAAGCGAACAGGCGATTTGGCGATCCGAACTGTTTCCGGTTTTCCAGATGAAGAGCGCGCGTCGCCTAGCTACAATATTTCACGATATTGGACAATGCCACACGACGACACCGCGGACTCCGACGCCAAATGGTGCTGTTACGAATCTCGCACAGGTCTTCATTGACCTGTGCTCGGATATGCGCAAGAACGGCCAGGACTACGAGATCGCCAAGTCCGTGTGCGTGAATATTTTAGGCGGCAAGGACAAGCGATTCTCCGAAGACGACCCACACGCGCTACAATCGCTGGCAACCTAGGAAAACGCGTCCAAAAATGTGTTCCCGACATGTTCCGGACGTTTCCCCGGAAACGTATCTTTCTGGGTACGGAATGCATTCAGAATGTGGAAGTCATGCCTGACCCTTTCCTGGAACGGTTTTCCGGATATGTTCAGGATCTGTTCGATATACTGGCATGAAAACCGACACCCCAAGGGAGGGGGTGGGGGTGGGGGGGGGTGGGAATATGTTCCCGACATGTTCCGCCGCGGGACATATCAAAACTATATTTCGGGATTATTTTCATCGCTTAGAAACACATATTGGACTCCTAAGAAGTTTTTTTTATGCAGGTACCAAGTATGGTGACATGGAAATCGGGATATCAAGCTCGAGAAACGCCTTATTTTCATAAAACATGCCAAGAACACATACGGAAGATATTCGGGATATGTTCTGAGTATATTCTACCGTACATGCCATAAAACAAGGAGTATGTATCTCTACCTAGAAAGATTGTTGTTCTAGGAGCTTTACTTATGCTTAATTAATTTCACGCTTTACGCACGATAATCTAATACTTATGACCCCCCGCCGCCTGAAATTTAGAGTTTAGAGTCTAATAAGTTACCCCCTAATTTTAGAGTCTAATAAGTTACCCCCTGAAATTTCAAAGAATCGTTTGTCTCGGGGCACGGGGCTTGGCGCTCGGCGCTCGGCGCTCGGCGCTCGTTTTAATCCCTAAGACCCCCCGTTTCAACCACATCGCTCATTTCGCGGGGTTTACGGCTTTATTTTGGTTGCGGCCCTTTCCCCTTTTGGAAAATTGCGCCACGCTTTATGTCCGGCACCCTGAAACGAGATGGATGAAACGTGAAGAATTGAGGGAAATACACGGCTGCAATATTTAGCATACGTTCATCGTGAGTGTTGTCAGTATGATTTATTTTGAGTATGTATGTTTTCCGCGCACGAACGCATGCTTGGCACACCATTCCGATCTAGCCGCCTACAAAAACGACATAGAACAGCGCGGGTGTGCCACTGTCACAATTTCAGATTTGGCCAAACACCACCTGCTGAGATTCAGTAGGTCAGTACAACACCCCGTATGGCGTATGGCAGTGACAGTGACCGTACACAGACTTCCTGCCTGTACTCAGTAGTTCGACTTCGGTAGCTTAGACTGTGACACACGGTATGATTGCCTAGTGACGGCCTCAGAGCTTAGATAGCCTGAGAGTCGTGTATTCATTCTATCTTTTATGATACCCGATTGCCTCGCTCAAACCCTACGGCGTTCAGCGTTGTCACTGTATCACTAGGACACTCTAGTAGGCTATAGGCCCACCACTTGCCGAAAGTGGTTTTGATTCAAAGCCACTAAATGGCTGGCTTAAGCTGTAGAGGGGCGAGCGTGGCCGCGTAGGTAGAATGCGGGGTGCCGCGTTTTCGCGGCACGACTGACTGTAGATGATGAGGTGAACGCGACGAGTGGCGGACGAGGAGAGTATGCGGCAGATGGGTCAGAGAGCGCGGGGGCCCACGTTACATGCGGAGTGTCATATATAACACATAACAAACATGCTAATACGAGTGGTTATGTGATCGATCGATCGGCGATCGTGAAAGGGCAACGCACTATCGCCGATAGTATCGATAGCGACTATCGATACTATCGGCTTTTGGTACAATCGATACCGACCCTTGATCAACATCAGCTCTCGACGACACGGGGTAAGCTGTGTAGGTAAGCTAACGGTACCGGTGTAGCTCATCCTCCTCCTCCTCGGTTTCCTGGGTGCTAGCTGAGTGAGGCAGATCCTCGGCAATGGCAACCTCCGCCGTTCGCTGCCATCATGGGATCTATGGCCCGGGCCTCAGTATCTGCCTCCTGAACTCCGAATTGATGGATCGATATGCCAATTTTGAAATCGATATGCCAATTAGCGATGTTTGATCGAACGATGGCGATATTGAAACCGAGAACATCGATCGATTACGATTGAAGCTTCTGAGCATCGATCGATGCCGATTTTACGAGGCACGGGATCGATCGATGCCGATGGTCACCAAACTAGCATCGATCGATTCCAATTAATCGGTATATCGGTTAATCCGAAAATCGGTAAACTCGATTAAATGCCATGCTTACGGGTAGGGCGGTGGAGACCTCTCGCAAATTAAAAAAAATATTGATGGCAGTTTCCATATTTAAGTTAATTATTCTTTCATTGTGGAGATGCCATCTTTATAAATTTATAGCGTCGAATTTTGCAACAGGACCCCCTATTTTTATTGGTTAGGATCCAAGAATGGTGAGTTATCGTTCGTATAAAAAAACCAGGATTTATTTCTAGATTTTTTTAGGGTTAATAGTGACTTTTCCAGAGTTTTTTTTTATATACGAACGATAACTCACCATTCTTGGATCCTGACCAATAAAAATAGGGGGTTATGTTGCAAAATTCGCCTCCAGGACTTTTTGAAAGTTAATTCATTGCATCACTGTTGAACATGGGGTTTGTTATGAAATTTATTTGAAAATAATGTTTTCAGTCCAGGTCCCCACCCCACCCGGCATCTCGGTATGGTTATTTGTAGGGATGAAATACATGACCGTGCAGCTTGTGTGTAAGCATCAAAGAAGAACCTAGCATTGAAAATGTTATTTTATATTGGCATTTCATAAACCTAGCACATATCGTCTCCGACATGGACCAACTCGTCTCGATATGTGTTTTATGTTATGGTTCGGGCAAAACTTCCCCCAAAGAAACTGTTTTCAACACCAACGCATTCACAGAGTGTATGCGTCGACTGGTGAAGCTGGAAAGGTCGAAATGCAGTCCCCCAATGGTATGCCTGTTGACATTTGGCGCTCGCAGCGATGCACAAACAACGAGGAACGCGCTTTTGGATTTCAAGGCAACGATAGGTCCGGTCAGCAATCTAGGTAATACCGACGTTAGACAGTTGGCTTGACGCATTGTTTCAATAGCCCAGGCGCAGAGCACCGGGGCATAAAGTGTCATGGTAGCTGGAACATAAGAGCGCACAGGTCTTTAAAATACATACGGTAATTTTTGTGAATCCTCAAGACTTGTTTACTTTCCTTTTCTGTTCCCGAACGGTGGGCTTGCCTTCGGAAATGGGCCGTTTGTGTCTACGTTTTGTATCACTAGCCACCACATACTCTAGCCTTCTAATTTCTAACAATACACACTCGTCGTCTGCCAGTTCCACCTCTGAATTTGGAATCCGAACAACTTTAAATTGCTCTGCCACACTGGTCATAAACGCCTTGAAGGCTTCGGGTGATCGCTCCTGGAGACATATGAATATCAAGGAGTCTGGGTGCGTGAGTGCCTTTACGCAATCGAGGAGAGGCTGGACAAGACGCACCGCGAAAACCACGTCTGTGGCCACGAGCAAGTCAAAGGGGCCATGTTCCTTCACAGCGTTAAGATCACTTGAGCTTTCCCAGTCAAGCGGTAACACCTTCGCCGGAAAAGTGAGCTTATCAGCGTTTTCTGCTACGTTGCGTCGTAGCAAAGGTAAAGCCGGTGGGGCGTCTGTCAGCACGACTGAGCATTTCATAGTCGACAGTACTAACCCTAAGAGACCGCAACCGGCTCCCAACTCGACCACCTTGAAGTCTGCGAGCTGTCTAGAAACCTGTTTTCGCAAGTGCTTTTGCAAATATCTAGAGAGACAGAAACTGGTTTCCCAAATGATCCCTCCGCAGCAGTCGTGCAAAGCCGTGTCTTGTGTGACGTCGATGTGCTTTCCTCCCACTGAGAAACGAACCGCCTTGGCGTTCGCCAACTCGAAAAACGCTTCATCCCTATCGATAGCCTCCTCCAAAAAGCTTTCAAAGCACACTGGAAGCGGCTCCAGCTCAGAGCTCATTTCTTCGTCGAGGGAGGAGTTCACTGGAGGCAAGAACTTCCGTAACAAAGACACACACAAACGGCTGATACAAGCCTATACCCTGCGTGTAAAAACCTAGCCAAGCGACACTGCCAAGCTATCTACAAGAGAAACGACTCGAAAATCGGGGCGGTGAAAGCAGCCGTTTAAATGAATTCCGACGGAGTTGAAAAACAATCTCAATTGTTATTTAAGTTCTAGTGACTACTGAACTGTAGCAGTATGAAGTGATTCGTTTAGAAGTTCCGTAGATCTCGAACTAGTATGTGTGAGAAGGTGCCAGTTTGTTGGGTTTGAGCCTCTAGACGTGGTTTGTTGGACAGACCTCGGAATACGCTACTGTAGAAGATCCCTCTGGAACATCACGCAAAATATGAAGTTTCAGGGCGGGAGGTGTATTTTGCGATACGCGCACGTATGGTGGACTTGATCACAAAAGTAGGACACGCTTTTCGTTTTGTATAAAACTCAAAACTGCAAAAGGTTTTGTCTCCAGAGCAGACTCCGAGACTCAGACTGAGACTCCAGACCCACACCGAGCTCACCCACACCATCACCACAAGACTCGACGAGAGCGCAGACGAGAGCCATCCCGATCGAGCGACACGCGACATTTCGATTTGACATATAGAAATAGATATCATAGGAGTTTGATTGTAACATGTAACATAACTTAACGTGTGCATCAGATCACATGACCTCTCGTCTGAATGGCTAAAGTATGCAAACCTGAAACGTGTGCAAATTCCAAATAGAAGCCGAAAGTTCTTTCAAACGAAGTTGCAAGTTCAAAATCCAAACAAAAAGCGATCAGGAAGTCCGACTGAGCATGACTATAGGAGGCCTCAAGTATGAAAAATGGGATTGTCTACCACGTTTGATTAAGAATTGGGATTCTCACTGGGCGTTATCATAGGAACAGGTGTACATTTCGTTTGGTCTCCTTACCGCCTTCCTCCTTTGATTGCGCAGATCGTACTCACTGTTCCCGTTCTGTGAGTATTCTGGAGGTTCTGCAAGCTTGCGAGTTTTAGTAGTATCACTTTATATATTTCAAACACTTGGTGACATATTTTCTTCCACTACAAGGCTTGAAGTCGATATTCGTATCAGGTTTTGAGTGAAAGTGAAAAGTGGACGAGTTTCCGCAGGACTTCGTTTTGCCTCGCTTGAAATGAATAAAGGCAGGGCAAAGTGTAATTGTGAATAGTGACATAATGGATTTGAATTTCGATAACTCTTTTGAACTAGACTTAGAAGACTGTCCGAATCTCGACCTCGGCCAAGACCATAGTAGTCACTCGCTGCTCGACGCGTCACACACTGGCGTGAATCTTCATGAACCCGCTGCGTTCGCTGATTTATCTTTTCTGGGAGCATCAGATCAGATGCAACCGGTATCTCAGATGCAACCGGCTATCCTGAAGTGTCCCCAAGCGACGGTGTCCTCTCAACAACATATACTGGAACCTGTCACGCAGCACATAAATACAGCTTCACCACAAAATCAAATAAATCAGTGGAATCCAGAAAACACGTTTATGTTAGGTGACTTGGATGGGCTGGCCGCTGCAACGCATCCGGCTGCGCAGGCGTCTTCTGTTTCGAATCTTGGTAAACAGAATCCCACCCCTTCCTTCGGGTCAATGGATATCCAGCCAAATTCAGGTGGGATGTCTGTTCCAGTGTACGACAGTGACACGCTTCGAAAGCTTAAAAGATGGTCCCAGTCCGCATATGCTTCGCAAGCAGCGCGGAACGCGGCTGAAACGGCGATGCTGGGGTTTGACGGAGCCGCGATTACTCCTTCGGAGATAACTGCTCCGAGCTCCATGATGGAGATTAATGCACCGAACTGGACACCTGGATTTGAGGCGTCAAGCTTGACAGGCACCTCTTCGCAACAACTTTGCGCAAGCGGGATACAAGCGGCGAGCGCCGCTTCGAAGCAGCCTGGCGGACAGGAGTCAAACCAAGCGAGCAGGACGGCGATGCTTGCGCTTCAGGCATCGAGGGCGGCGAGCGCGGCTTCAAAGCAGCACGGTGGACAGGAATCAAGTCAAGTAAGTCGGACAGCGATGCTTGCGCTGGAGGCATCAAGGTTGGCGAAGCAGCACGGTGGACAGGAATCAAGTCAAGTGAGTCGGACAGCGATGCTTGCGCTGGAGGCATCAAGGTTGGCGAAGCAGCACGGTGGACAGGAATCAAGTCAAGCGAGCAGGACGGCGATGCTTGCGCTTCAGGCATCGAAGGCGGCGAGCGCGGCTTCAAAGCAGCACGGTGGACAGGAATCAAGTCAAGTAAGTCGGACAGCGATGCTTGCGCTGGAGGCATCAAGGTTGGCGAAGCAGCACGGTGGACAGGAATCAAGTCAAGTGAGTCGGACAGCGATGCTTGCGCTGGAGGCATCGAGGGCGGCGAGCGCCGCTTTCAAGCAATCTGGTTCAGTGGAGGTGAGCAAAACTAATACAACAGCGATGCTTGCGCTTGCTGCATCAAAGGCGGCGTCCGCCGCGGCCGCTCCTCCCCTCGTGAACGGTCTCACGGCAAAGCAGTTGAGTGAGGCCGAGGAATTCGGCGACGGCGCACGTAACGCGGTCGAAGATGCAGCGGCCGCTGACGTGAACGACCACGAACCTGAAGAGGTGCTGCAACAGTACCAGCCGGCGAAATTGAAGGACGGGTTGCCTCATCCAGATCCGGTCATAGAGAGCTCTTCTTTGGCAAGTATCGAGCCCCCCGATATCTGGTACCATCATCATCTGCAGGCATGTTGGAGCGCCCCTCTTCTCCTGCCGATCGCTTGTCTCGTCTCCTCCATGCCCTTCTTCCCCTCTTTCCCAGGCTTCATCCTGCATTTGCTTTTCCGTACATTCAACGTGCGTCGGAGTTTATGGCAGCAGTGTCAAAGTCGAGTGCTTCCGGTCCTTCGCGAAGGCTGGCACGCCCTCAACAGAAGGAGAGGAGGCCTGGAGTAGTCGTGAACGTGCGAGCTTGGGCCTGCTGCAAGGGGGTTTGCGGGGGATCAGCGGGGAGTTTGTCTCAAGGCATTGAGGCGCAGGGTAGGACAGCTCTTCCAGCACAGGCCTGCGTGGCTGGAAGGCGTGGGCCCTTGCTGTTGTGGCTGCTGCCACCTTGTAGCCACCTTGCTTCTGCCTTGCAGCCGCCTGGAAGCTGCTTTTGGGAGCCCCAATCGCTTCAGCTCAGCGATAGTGCAGCTAACTGCTGGGCCAAAGGCTGCTAGATCCCTAAGTTTTGCACGTTTCCGTCAGGCAACACCAAGCTGGCAGCCTCAGATTCCTTTGTGACAAGAACCCTTGAAAGTGTGGAGAACAACTCAAGGCCCGCAGCCTGCAGCCTTGCTTGTGAGTATTTTATATACGTCGATTGGCGGATCTTTGCTGAGGCGTGTCTCCGTCTTTCCACCGCGGCTGTCTGGGACAGGACATCGTGGCGGCAGGCACCTTGAGTGGGCTGCAGTTGGAGTCAGTCGTGGTAAGTGCTGTACTGTTTTTCGAAGTCAGGTTGCCGGTGGAGTATGCGCATCGGTCTCACGAAAGCTGGGCTGTGATCGCAGTACGCCTTCCAGCGATTCGAGGGTCAGCAGTTGCCTGGAAATCAGCGCGCTGGCTTCTTTCTGGGTGAGCCACAGCCACCATTGCGTACTTGTGTCGAATATGAGCCGCCTTCCCAAAGCTATGCGGGTAAGAGAATATCAAGATTGCTCGTGCTCGTTCGTCTTCCCGCAGAGACGTGTCCAGTGAGGAGCTTGGTGCAGGCTCGGCTTCTCAGTCTGGAGGAGGCCCACACACGCGAGATGCACTGACTTTGCTCTTCGGCGCTGTGGCTCGCAGGGGACGGCACGGGAGTTGGCAAGGTGCGGCCGGCATCTGTTTTCTTGTGACAAGCCTGTCGACTTGGGGCGGCTGGGCACTTTACTGTCATGGGTGCTGATTGCAGACTGGTGGTCGTTGCGCACAGGGAAGACAAATTGCTGGGACGATGGTAGAGCACTGGCGAACAGGAGGAAGGCGAATCCTGTGGCTATCCGTATCTAATGACCTCAAATGGGATGCAGGTATGCCATTCTCAGGGGCCCACTTCGGTGCGATCTGCGAGCTGATCAGCAGATAAACATCGTGTGTGCTTGACTTACAGTTGTTGTCTGCCATCGATCTTGACTATCATGCACACGCGCCGAATCATGTTGAGACAGGCCTGGGGCTCTGACTGCCCGCGCGATGGGGTGCGACTTGCGGCGCAAACAGGAACACGTGTGTTGAGACAGGCCTGGGGCTCTGACTGCCCGCGCGACGGGGTGCGACTTGCGGCGCAAACAGGAACACGTGTGTTGAGACAGGCCTGGGGCTCTGACTGCCCGCGCGACGGGGTGCGACTTGCGGCGCAAACAGGAACACGTGTGTTGCCTGTGCTCGCACACAGGCAGAGTCTCGTCACTTGCCCTGCTCTTGAACGTGCTACGCGGCGGCTGCTGATAAAAATGGATCGGATATAAATGCATCGAAACCCTCTTGCAAGTGTGATGCCGGACTCCGAGTCCGTTCTGACCCCAAAGACTGCGGGGTGAATGCTAGGTCCTTCGCCTCTTGAGAAATGCTGAGTCGGTGGTGTGGCGCGGGCACCCGGGCGCATCACAGAGCGAGATCTGAAAGACCTTGGGGCGAATGAGCCTATCCCCATCTTCCCTGTGGGCAGCACAGCTCTCCCCTCCAAGAATATGGATATGGTCCTGGGTGACGGCATGCTGGTATATTCCCTTGCCCTGTGATAAACACCGCCCTGCCCTGAAGGAAGCTCAAGTCCACTCTTGGTGCTGGTGCTGGTGTCTCCCCTTACCCTGCGGGTAACACAACCCAGCCCTGCAAGAAATTGGTCTCCACCTTGTGTGTCGGGATTCTGGCTGCTCCCTGCGCCCGTCCTCCCCTCTCGAGTGTAGGCCATCCCTTGTTGATAGCTGATGTTGAGCTACGTGTCGCTAGGGCGGCACTGGGCGTGTCCCTCGCTTTTTTTTACACCCACATGTTGACGCCCTGCTGGAGCAACTGGGCAGTGGAGATGGCACCGTTGGATTCACTGGGTCTGGCCGGGCTCGCGGGATGGCAGTTTGCGACGTACTCGTTGTTAGTGAGCGGCGCGAGTGGGCGCAAACGGGCGCGCGATGAGGAGAATGCTTCAGAGGATGGGCACAATGCCATCTGCCCTGGTAGCCGGCTGGAGCAGATCTACAAGTGGCTGCAAGCCGGCCCGCCGGAGCAACCTGCCCTCCTGATATTTGACGAGTGCCACAAGGTGACTGCTCCGAGCTGAACCTTCGCCCGGCAGTGCGCATGCTTGTCTATTGGATCGAGCAGCGCGGCCTGTCTCTCAAGGGGACTCCAGACGCGTGCAAGGGCATGGCATATGTTTCATTGCGACGGGTAGTCCATCGGTTCCCGGGATGCCTGCGACGGATAATCCCACAATCAGACGACGAGTGGGCGCCCGGCTATCATTCGTTGCTGGACCGCCGGATTGCGACCTGCCTCCCACATCCGACGCTTGCAGACTTGCTGGCTGTGATAGCTGGCCGCGAGGCCGCTTCTGCGTTTCTGCCGTCACTCTGATTCTAGAGCTGGGTGCTTCCACAGGCGAAGAATCTGCTGACCGCCAGCGGGAAGGTGCGAGGCGAGTCAGGGTTAGGGTGTTACCAGCGGCTCTGCTCCGCCGGCCATGCCTGTGAGTAAGCCCGCGGCTTGCTGTACTGTAGGGGTGCCCGCCTCAATCTGAGCCTTCCGATGTTTCTGGTTTGGGGATATCGGAGGGCCCAGTCGGATTCTGATGCCCCCGAATGCCGCACGTAATTCGGAGCTGGCAGCAAGCGGACCCCGCCCGGAGCGCAGGAGCTGCCGGATGAGGGTGTCTGCACCGACCTTTGCGCGGCACCTGTCCGCGCAGTTGGCAGCTAGGTGTCGCCCCCGGATCCCCACGGGCGGCCCTCAACAGGGGGGTGGGGTACTGGCGGCGCGCAGGCGTCCAAGACGGCGTCGGCTGTGGTGCAGCTGCAGAAGGCGCTTCCGCAAGCGTACGGATCCTCGCCCCCCCCTCGCCCCGTTGCCACGCGCCCTACGCCGTATGAGCCTCGCACTCTATGCTTGAGGCGATGCTCCAAGTAGTACCTTGCTTCCGAGGCCCTCGCCTAGTCCCGCGTTTGCCTCCTTTCCCCACCCAAAGCCTTCGGAAACGGCTTCGCAATGCGTCAACCTGCGTTTCGTGGTTCTTGGATCCTTCACCCAAGCGCCGCTCCTACGCTCTGCAATACGTTTGCAGATTAGGGAGTGCACAGACGAGTATTCTCCCATGCATACCTCTTGAAATTTCACAGGGGGAGTTGTTTGAAGGGGATGTGGGGGCCATCGCATGCAGGCGAGTGCTGTACTGTAGTGCCACTGGGGCGGCTCAGCCGGTGCGTAAGTTGCGGGCGCCTCTCCACCCTATATCTGTTCCTCTCCACACGCATGGTGCACTGGATCCCTCGGCATGGCGCGCTGTCCAGCTCCAGTGCACCTGCACAGCGCGGCGTCTGAAGGGCGGGGATCCACACGGGCGCAGCAAAACCTGGCCTACATGACGCGGCTGGGTACCTGGGGATATGAGAAGTTCCACGACTTCAAGGGAACACTGGAGACGGCAGGCATGGGTGTGCTTCCCGCTCGCCTCGCTCGCCGCTCCCTCTCCACTCCCCTGAAGCTTGAAGTCACTGCCCATGCACTACTGTCACACACATCCGACGGTCATGCAACTCTCGCACGCACAACCAACATAAGATTCTCATCGACTCTCTTGTTGCACATCCGACGGGCATTCGGAGACCATCATTCTGTGGCCATACAGTCCCAAGACATGCATCCAGCGGCCATGGTCTCGCAAGACACGGATCCAGCGGCCATAGTCTGGCAAGACATGATCCGGCGGCCACAGTCTCTAGAGAGTAAATTCCAACCGCTTATTGCACGTTGGATGTCGACCACACCAACGTTCTTGCACTTGCAACTCTCACAATACGAAGGGAGGGGCATATGGGGCGAACTGCAGGAGCAATGGAGATGTTCAGCATGGGACTCAAGGTAGGCCCATGCTAGCGAAGGGTGGGGAAAGGGGGGGGTTCCCGCCGCATGCTTGCTACCAAGGCTGCCTCGGCGGCTGCCTCGGCGGCTGCCGCAGACTGTGTGGCACTGCTTACTGCCTTGGCGGCTGCCGCAGACTGTGTGGCACTGCTTACTGCCTCGGCGGCTGCCGCGGACTATGTAGCACTGCTTACTGCCTCGGCGGCGGCCGCGGACTGTGTGGCACTGCTTACTGCCTCGGCGGCGGCCGCAGACTGTGTGGCACTGCTTACTGCCTCGGCTGCCTCAGAGGGCCATTGTAGTTTGACGTAGTTGAGTTGTTTTGTGGGATGGGGGCGAAACGGCTGCAGGCAACGGGGGCGTACTGCTGCCGTGCGTTGTCGTACAAGGGCGCCGAGTTCAAGTTGTCGTGCATCGATATTAGCCCCCAGTCGCGCCTGATGTACGACCGCGCCACTTGCTTCTGGTCCCTCCTCTACCGGGTCTTCCAGGTGCCGCCCGCCTCGTGGCAAGCTCCGCCAGGTCCCCCCCTCCCCGCCCCACAAGCACACCCCGGGCCCCTCCCTCCCCCACACGCTCTTCCTTGCGTGCAGCCCTTCCGCAGCGCTGTGCGCAACAACGGAAGCGGCAACCGCGGCGTGCTGGGTTTGGCGTGCTTGTGCTTCATGGCTACCTCTGCATCCCTTCCCTCACTTCCCTCCCCGGGAGGCCTCGGAGAAGACGTGTGTCGAGGTGCAGGGACCCTCGCCTCCGTCCCCGGGAGGCTTCGGAGAAGACGTGTGTCGAGGTGCAGGGACCCTCGCCTCCGTCCCCGGGAGGCTTCGGAGAGGACGTGTGTCGAGGTGCAGGGACCCTCGCCTCCGTCCCCGGGAGGCCTCGGAGAAGACGTGTGTCGAGGTGCAGGGACCCTCGCCTCCGTCCCCGGGAGGCTTCGGAGAAGACATGTGTCAAGGTGCAGGGACCCATCTGGCGGCGGCGACGGCAGGGATGATAGCAAGAGCTGCTGTAATGAGGGCGCAGCCACGATTGGTGATGACGGGAGCCGCTGGTGGGCACAAGAGCTGCTGGGGTGACAGGGTGTGAGCCATTGCAGCGGAGGGGTAAGCTGCTGCGTTTAGGGGATGGCGGGCAGTGAGCGTGCCGTGGATATGATGGTCAAGGGGACTTGGGACGCGGAGTGGCCGCAGAGCGTCGAGCGTGCGAAGGAGGGCGTGCTGAAGGTGAAGTTTTCGCACTTCTGGGGCGCACACCTGCGCTTCTTCCGGCAGGTGCGCCGCCGCGCTGCCCCTCGCAACCAACGCCAGCGGCGCGTCCTCGTCCCCGCACGCAGGGCGGTGATGGAGAGTACCCTCCACTTCTGAGAGGCATGGAGGGTGCGCACTCGGGTTGAGCGAGCTCATTCATGTCCGAGTCACCACTACATTCCCCCACAGCATGTGAGAACAACATTGAAATGAGAATGTCATCGCAAGACGATCCCTAATCGAATTGAATCGCGTTCATTAGATAGCAAACCCAGATTTTGCGATGCCGGATTCTTGTATCGCCATGCCATCGAATCGTTCTCTGAGCTGGCTTTTCGAGCTCTCCATGTCGGAATATCTCACGATTCAACAATTTCGATTACATTAAAATATCAAAAACTCGCAGTCGCAGATATAGGCCGATTGACGACATCAACGGATCAATATTGACTCTTGCGTCGATGAAGTACATTTTCATTAGTACTGTAGAACTGTACGTATACGTGACTAATTTTTAATGCGAAAAAAATTCCTTTCATTTTTGCACGGATTCGCTTCACTGTCACTCGCGTGTGGACTGTCATTGTCAGTGACCGAGGGGCGGTGGTGGTGGCCGAGGGGCAGATGCTGATGGCAGCCAAAGTGCCCCACGTGGCGCACACGGCGCTGGAGGCCGTGCGTGAGGAGCAGATGAGCGTGGTTATCGGGCTGCAGTCCACGGGCGAGGCAAACATGAGTCAGGCGCGTGCAGATATGGAGGATGACGAGCTGGACGACTTCATCTCTGCGCCCCGTGTGTGCCTCCAGAACCTTCTGGAGATGCAGGTCCACCCTCTGCCACTGCCATCCTAACAAGCGCTGCCATCGCCCCCTCCTCTTTCGCTTCCCTTGAACTTGCATTTCCTTTGCCGCCTCCTCTTCCACGCCCCATTGCGATAAGTTTTGGAATCCAGAGTGGTGGTGGGCGTGGGGGCCGTGGCAGTTCACCGCACTGCTACACGCCGCCAGCAAGATGAAGGACCACACGCCCTTGGATGGTGTCTTGGTCAGAATGCGCGAGGTGCGGCCCGCAGTGCATGAAATGACGTCTGATTGGCGGATATCTTGTACGCACCACGCCCTATGGAGCTGCACGTTTGCTTCTTGCGACTGATTGGCTGATAGTTTGTGCGGACCATGGCACAGAGTCTTGGAATTTAGGCCATCTTGCGAAGAGCAATCTTTGTTTATCATTGAAAAACTTGATGCCAGTCCACGTGGCAAACCGCCGCGAAAGAACCGATCATCTCGCAACGTCTGAGATGATTTAGCGCTGTTTGGTGGACGCCTGCGCACTAGGATTGCGAGCCACCCAAAGCTCCTACCAATTATTACTCCACCCGGGCCCGCCTCATAGTGACGGACCCACCACCGTCTGAGAGTGTCACGATGGCAGCACTGTATCTGCATCGTTGCTGTTATCTTTGATCCTACAGTCCTGAACTGCTCTGCAGGATTCAGCTCTAACAGGCCCTGAACTTAGGGTTTCTTCAGGGTTTGAGCTTGTGTGAGCTGTTACACCTCAGAGATTGAACAGCAGAGAGTGCAAATTTTGACATAGAGGGCTGCACTTCGCTTCCAACATCTGATTGTTTCTCGTCCACGGCATAGAGGGCTGCACTTCACTTCTGACATCTGAGTGGTTCTCGTCCGCGGCATAGATGGCTGCACTTCGCTTCCAACATCTGATTGTTTCTCGTCCACGGCATAGAGGGTTGCACTTTACTTCTGACATCTTATTGGTACTGGTCCACGGCATAGAGGGTTGCACTTTGCTTCTGACATCTGATTGGTACTGGTCCACGGTGATAGAGGGCTGCACTGCCTAACATCTGATTGTTCGCGTCTCGCGACATAGAGGGTTGCACTCTTACTTCTGACATCCGGTTCGTTTCGTCCGCGGCATAGAGGGCTGCACCTCACTTCTGACATCCGATCACCTCTTCCGCATAGAGGCCTGCACCTCACTTCTGACATCCGGGATTGGCTCCGTCCGCGACATAGAGGGCTGCACCTCACTTCTGACATCCGATTGGTTCTTGTCCGCGACATAGAGGGCTGCACCTCACTTCTGACATCCGATTGGTTTCCCCGGTGGCAGCTGGGCAGCTCTACCTGAGGTGAGGGCCATCACAGCTGCCTGCCTGCATGCAGTGTGCAGCTAGGGGGCAATGGGCGGCGGCCACACTCCTAGAAACCCTCTGAGGATTGGCTCCAGAGATGGCATGCAGTGTGCAGCTAGGGGGCACAGGCGGCGGCCACAGCACCAGAAACCCTCTGAGGATTGGGTCCAGAGATGGCATGCAGGTAGCTAGGGGGCAGGGCGGCGGCCACACTTGCAGAAACCTTCTAAGGATTGGGTCCAGAGATGGCATGCAGTGTGCGGCTAGGGGCAATGGGCGGCGGCCACACTCCCAGAAACCTCTGGTGATTGGGTCCAGAGATGGCATGCAGTCAAAGTGGCTAGGGGCAATGGGCGGCGGCCACACTCCCAGAAACCTTCTAAGGATTGGGTCCAGAGATGGCATGCAGTGTGCGGCTAGGGGGCAATGGGCGGCGGCCACACTCCCAGAAATCCTCTAAGGATTGGGTCCAGATGGCATGCAGTGTGCGGCTAGGGCACACTTCCAGAAACCTTCTAAGGATTGGGTCCAGAGATGGCATGCAGTGTGCAGCTAGGGGGCAATGGGCGGCGGGCACACTCCCAGAAACCCTCTAAGGATTGGGTCCAGAGATGGCATAGAGAGCTACCACCCGCCAGGCCGATATCTACACTACTGCCCGTTGGAGGGTTTCTGCGAGTGTGGCCGCGTGCCAGGCCTGTCAGAGGTGATCTCACGTTGTTTTCCACGGCTGAAGTTCACAGTGGTCCTGACAGTCTAGGGGTTGCGTTGCAGTGTGCGGCCGCGTGGCGCAGGGAGCCCTGCATAGACGACGTGATCAGAGCGGAGGAGGCGGCAGCGCAAAAGAACACTGATGAGGCTGATGATGATGACGTGGTGATGATGACGGAGAAGAGCAAAGAGGAAGTGCAAAGGTGACCCGCAGCGCGCACACATACGCATGAGCAAGCAGGAAGTGCACAAGTGACCCGCAGCGGGCACACGTACGCATGAGCAAGCAGGCAGTGCACAAGTGACCCGCAACGGGCACACATACGCATGCGCAAGCAGGAAGTGCACAAGTGACCCGCAGCGGGCACACGTACGCATGAGCAAGCAGGCAGTGCACAAGTGACCCGCAACGGGCACACATACACATGGCAGCGGGCACACATACGCATGTGAGCAAGCAGGGGAGTGCACAAGTGACCCACGCAACGCGGGCACACATACGCATGAGCAAGCGAGGAAGTGCACAAGTGACCCTCAGCGGGTGAAGCATACGCATGAGCAAGTAGGCAGTGCACAAGTGACCACGCGCGCACACACATACGCATGAGCAAGCAGGACGTGCACAAGTTACACGCGGCGGAGTACACATACGCATGAGCAAGCAGGGGTGCACAAGTGACCCGCAGCGGGCACACATACGCATGAGCAAGCAGGAAGTGCACAAGTGACCCGCAGCGGGCAAACATACGCATGAGCAAGTAGGCAGTGCACAAGTGACACGCGGCGGGCACACATACGCATGAGCAAGCAGGGGTGCACAAGTGACCACAGCGGGCACACATACGCATGCGCAAGCAAGGTGCCTGAGTGACCCGCGGCGGGCACACATGCATGAGCAAGCGGGAGTGCACAAGTGACCTGCTAGCGGGCATGCATGCATGAGCAAGCAGGAAGTGCACAAGTGACCCGCAGCAGGCACACATTCGCATGCGCAAGCAGGGAGTGCACAAGTGACCGGCAGCGGGCACACATACGCATGAGCAAGCAGGAAGTGCACAATTGACCCGCAGCGGGCACACATACGCATGATGGCTACTATCCCGCTGTCCTTGTGGGAGGACTAGGTTTGAATGTGGTCCTCCCACAAGGACCTGTTTTCAAATAATTTAATTGGGCATGCCAACCAAAATTGGAGGTGCGCCCAATGAAAGGTGGTATATACAGGGTCTATACTTAGTTAGATGATGCCTGGTTTGATCCGCCTCATATATCTACAACGATCGAATTTGTATATGCATCCCTCGGATTTTTCAACTCAGAAAATTTCTAATGTTAAAAATCACTCAAAATAATACCGTGTCTTCAATATTTTTTTGCTGACAGTATATGGAGGTTGAGCATGCGTCCAAGGATTCAGCAACACCGTAGCATGGTGTACAATCATGTTTACAATAGAACACAAGTTTATAACCTCGTAGTGGACATATATTTGCGCCCAACTCGACATGTCCTATCATTTTTGGTCAAATGTCAGAAAATCTAAGAGTTAATTTTGGCTTTGATGTGATGTCGTGGATGCTAGATTGAGTGCGTGCATGGCACTTCCACACCACCGCCTCGCTATGGTCGGCATATAGACACGATTCTTGAATTTTGAGCCATCTACATGGCCACAATGTGCAATAATTTGGCGTGTATGCATCGTTGAACCGGACGGAAGGCAATTTCTTTTTGGGAGATTTAAGGCATTTT
>LGRX02003378.1:0-32681 GCA_001247695.2 Cymbomonas tetramitiformis
TAGAACAAAGCAGTTGATGAAAGCAATATTTCTCATAAAAATAATACAGTCATAATGCAGTGTTTTTAGGCTTCCTAGAGTACTTTCACTGGCCGCCTTCAGGCACAGCTCATCAGTAGGACTGGAAACTCCGAAGCCATAATTGGCTATGTATGCACACAGGAGCAGTTGGCCTGTGTAAAGTTATGCTAGATTAGAGATCGAGAGTTCAGTGCAAGATATGCAGGCACTAAATAAGGTGACAAGAATTGCAAGTTGTCTCACGTAGGCGTCAGAGATTTCAAGAGAAAATAACGTAAGACAGGCAGTAACCATATGACTGTGTGAATAAGGCAAAGGTGTGAGCTCAAAAAATCCATATGTCTTACGTGCTCGTAGAAGAAAATCAGAGAACATAACGTAATACACAGTGAAGATCGAGCACAAAGAGCATTGTGGCAAGCAAGTAGGCCCAAATAAGCAGAGCCGATCGAGCAGGAGTCACTGTGCAAGCCAAATCACAGTCAGGGAGTGTGCCCCATGAATTCTGAAAACTTTGAAAATCAACTGTCTCACGTAGGCGTCAGAAAATTCCAGAGAGAATAACGTAATAACCATCGTCCCGAGAGGGGTAATCATTCGTATGCCCAAAACAAAAACCAAAAAATCATAAAACAAGTATAATAAATCGAACGGAGCATGCACTTCTGGAGCAGCACTCTCCCGTTTCCAGAGATACCGTGACTCAATTGAGAAGCAGCAGTGACGTGGGACCCTCAAGTCGGTGCTGCCGCACGCGGGTCGCAGTGCGCAGCCAAAAGTCCAGTGCTGTGCTGCCAGCAACTGCAAAGATACCATCCCGTAGCCAGGTCGTCGGGTAGCCCGCTCGGAGCAGTTCCATTTCCAGTTTGGTCAGTGCAATCAGCATAAGCAGTTCGTGTGAAGAGTGACAAAAAATCCTGTGGAGGGCACCGATCAGTGTGATAAACTTACGGGCGCGGGTGCACGTGGAGGCCCAATTAACAAAAGGAAACGCCCGAGGTGTGTCATAAAGGCCGAGGGATCCCCGCTTCTCGTTCTGTGTCATTGGCCGGATACCGCATTGGTGTTCGGCGAAGCTAACCTCCATCCCGCAGAACTCCAGACGGTCCGTGGTGCAGAAGCTCGTGCCCGCACCCCCCGTTTGAAGAACCCGCATCCCTGCAATATAGCACCCGTCACGATACCTGCGCAGGATTCCCCTGATATGTGCCCATTCCACGGGTGTGCCGGTCATAAAAATAACCAGAACGAGGCAGTCATCAGCTTGCCTCATAAACTGCATAAGGTTGATAAAATATGCGTCAGCACGTAAAGACTCTGAGAACTCTCTCTCACCATAAGCACAGACCAATCCAGCGACTGAGGGGCTGTCACGTCCTCCCATACCAACCCCGCGCGTCTGTCTGACCAGTACCCCCGCAATCCATATAAAGTTGTTACGCAGAGATAAAATCAGCCCATGAATCAGCTTCGAGCGTGTGATACGGACTGCAGTCCTGGTGGGAACTCCCTTCGTCCAGAGACAAACGCCTCGCCGTCCGCGAGTTTTGACAAGAACTGATTGAATAGTGGAGCTCGCCCCCCACCTGTCAACCGTGGCGGTGATCGCTCTGGTGGCCAAGTCGTGATCCACGTTAGAAAATTGATCTTTCACGTCGAAAGTAGCACCGTACACCCTGTGAGCACCCTTTGCCGCCCTCGCATTAAAGTCAGCGATTCTTCCCTTGAGGCGGTGCGTGCCTCCGAGAGTAAAGGCACTGCCAAGTGCATCCACAATAAAATCAGCAGCTCTGCCGAGCCTGTTCTGTGCGAGCGCAATCGGACTGGAATAGTTCGGCTGGATAGGCCGGTAAAGCTGCATCGCGTTGCACTTGATTGTCCTTAATAAGGACATACAAAGTGCCAAAATAACCGTTCACATCAAACCTGGCGACAGTGTGAAGCATCTTCGCTTTGTAGTCACGGCTCATCTTTTCCAGTACCGAGGCAACCGTCCCGTCGATCTTCTCAAACTGTGCAGCGCTGGTCTCCCTCTCCTTCACCAGGAGCTGAAAATATTTTCGCTGGCACATCAGTCCACCCACCGCTCCATTACGGTCCAGTGGGAAACGTGCAGTCAGTTCACAAGCCGCCAGCGCCAAACGGTACTCATCCACGTTCACCGTCCCCAACTGCGTGCATTTTGACCTGCCTTCAGGCACCCCTTGTTCTTGCGCCCATCGCTGCACCGAACCCCGCAGCTTCAGTTGCAACCCCGCCGCCACCTTCATTCTCCTGGCAGCTGTGACCAACTGCCGGCCAAGAGGCTCCACATCCCATCTCTCCTCGTTAAGCGACGCGCGCGCTGCACAAAAAGGTGCATCCCAACTCTCTGAATACGAGGGCCCCTGCTTCAGCCGCCCCCTGAAGTGTCTTCCCAACCTGGCCAGACCCCCAGCCGTCACCGGGTGCTGTCTCTTGGCCGCTGCATTCTGGATAAGCAGCACGTCCACATCGAAGCGTGCCCCAGTCGAGCGGTCCTCGTACCCCAGAGCTGATTGCGGGGCAAGGAACTTGAAGACATCGCGCTTCAGTTGTAAGAACCTGTGGACGAAAGGGATTTTAGTGTAGTCCTCCCAGGCAGGAACAGTGAGAACAATCCTGACTGCCGTCCGCGCTCCACGAGCAGAGTCCACTGCGTGTTGAATCGCCCTCAAAATACAACGTCGGGTGTACAAGGGATTTCCAAAGGCCATCAGCTGCCACCAGTAGCTATGAGCGTCCAGGCCCGCGGCAAAAGCAGTGTCCTCCTCATAAGGGGTGAAGAACACAGTGGACTTAAGATTAACGTCAAAGGGGGTCGCAAATAACTCCGCAGTAAGTGTAAGAACAGAGCGAAGGACATCCTGGTCAGGGTAGGGAAAAATCCAATAGTCACGGGTAATATGATCCACCCAGAACACCATTCGCTGCGCAATAAAGATAAGATACCCTCTCAAAGAACCCGTTGCAACAGTGCCGGACGTCTCCATTGCAGCAAGACGGGCTACAAGTCGCTTCATTCGGGTCCATAGAATACGCATCACAAGACAACTCCCACGCCTCACTGTGAACCAGACAGTCCACCGCTCGATAGAGGTCGCCACACCTTTCACCTTCTTTGCCAGAAGCGTGCGCTCTGAGCTCTTCACCGCGTTGTAGTTGCATCCCTCCACCTCGAAGAGCAGCGGAAGGATCGCGTCCACCTTCTCATCCTCGCATTTCGTCGAATATCCGGCGAACACGTTGACATAGTCCAAGCAGGCTTCGCGGGCAGACTCCTGGTAATCGACACTGAAGGCTGGGGTGTCTTTGAGGCTGTGTGCAAGCGGGGCGAGGACCGTGTCGCTGAGGTTAGTGGTTCTCGCACAAACGTGCCCTTCTTCGTCTCTGGGCAAACTGGGTGACGCTGTGTGGCACATGCACGGGGGTGCTGTGGTCCGAGCTGCCAGCTCCCTGAAGTTGCAGAAGGTCGAGTCGAGCTTCCGTGTACGCGTCTGTACGACAGTAGTCCTCCGAGTGACAAAGTTGGTGACGCGCCAGCTCAGTTTCAAATGTCGAAGCGCTGCTCGAGCCAGGCTCTTCACGTCGATACGCTCCCAGGTCGTCGCCGCCGGAACTCTAAGAACATAGACACCTCGCAGTGGAAAGCCGTGAGTGCGGCTGGCGGCTAGAGCTACCTTGGCTCTCAGTGAGGCGCGTTGCTGCCAGTTGAAGTACGAGCGAATAGCCTCAAAAACTCTGACCAGTTGTTCCAGTGTAAACTTAAATAGCACAGGGCAAGTTGCAGGTCGTCTGATAAGGCCCTTGACCACCCAATTGGCCCAGCGATCGCGCGAAAGCTCATAAATCTTCTCGAAGACCACTGCAGCGACATTATGTTTAAGCTGCTTCGCGAGCTCGCCCAACTTCGAGGAGATCTTGTCGCCAGCCGCCCAGGTAACTGTGCTCTCACTCTTACCGAATTTAGTTCTCACTGTGTCCCAGTCAGAGCCGTCAATCAGGCCGCGTACTGATTTCAGAGAGTTCAAAAGTAGGTCTCCATTCTCAAACTTGGCCAGCCAGGTCATAAGATTAGTGCCGTTCCATTCTTCATTATACCATACAGTAAGGGCCGTCTGCCCTTCATCATAAAAATTGTTGCCCTCGCCTCGTGTCTGCAAGGGTCTGCGTGTGCGTCCTCTAAGGTGGGCAAAGGATCGCTGTTTCTTCTTAGTGGGTCCAGATCGCTGTCTCCGAAATCCCTGAGTGTTCAGAGTATGATTCGGGTGTTGCGTCAAACGGATAAGCCTCAATTCCGCAGTGTCGGTGTCGGTCTTGGATCTGAAGAAGGCGAGTGGTAAGCATACATAATTAAAAATACCATAGGATCGCAAGAAGCCATAAAGTTTACGGGCTCCTCGTTTACTCGGATTTTGTGTCACTTGCAGGTGCTCCAGCGATCTCCTCGTCACACCGTTCCAGGATTTCCCAACATAGCTCAGTGACGTCCACGGCGAAACAAGTACATCGAACTGCAAACCGATCTTCTCCACGATACCACTTCATTAAGTCCTCCGTCGTCATACAGTCCCAAAAAGGTAAGAAACGGCGTACCCACCATCGTGGTCTACACCCGCAGAGGTGGAAAAAAGTTAGCGCCTGAAATTTCCAGACTCGCATAAACTTGTTTTCCACATCTTCAGCCATTAGGTCATTGCGCCAGTGCTCGTCAAATAGAACAGATCTCAAAGTTTCCAGTAGTTCCATTAGACGGGCTGCTCTGCACTGGCGCGGACCATATAGCTAGAATTTAAAGAAGTCGAGGACCCCTGCATTATGCAGATCCACGACGTGATTGACGATAGTCCGTCTCTCGAGTCCACCCCTGGGTTTAGTTTCATCCCAGCCTTGAGGAATCTCGTTGAGTGCACGTAGAACATCGACGAGTCGGTTCATTCCTGCGACCCCCTTGAATTTCTCATTAACGTCAGCGGGTGTGGTGGTAACAGGATACACCCACGATCGGTCTTCTTCCTCCTCTTCTTCGTGTTCTTGTTCTTCAGCCAGATCCTCCACCTCTGGAGCTGGCGTTGCAGTTCTGCCGCGTCCACCTCCAGCATTGCGCCCACGTCCTCCACGTCCACGTCCTGCATTCTCCGCCCGGAACACACGTTTACGTGCAGTAGCTGGAGCGACCGCAGCTGCTGCTTTGAGTGCCGCCGCCGTAGCCGCGCTGGCGGCTGCTCTTAATCCGGTGATCTCCGCTTGTGCCGCCTGAAGCTGTGCCTGTAACTGTGCTGTAAGCAGCGACCTGGTAGCTTCTGCATCTTCGTCCAGTTTTCGTTTAATTTCATCCAGTTCTCTTTTCTTCCTTTTCTGTTGCTCACGGCGGCGCTTGTATTTCTCTGTTTCAGGGGAGAGAACTTCATCGTCGGAGTCCGCTGATTCGGTGGTCTCATTGGAGCGTGAGAGCCTGTCACGTTTGCCGGTTCGTGACTTTGACTTTGATTTTGAAACGGAAGCGGACTTCGACGCAGAGCGGGATTTCGTTGCAGGTGTGTCCCCACGTGACTTACTGCCTGTTTTTCGTGGTGTGTCTGGTCGCTGCTTGTCAAGAGCTTGACGAATCGCCCGCTCGTGTTTGAGTTCCAGGTCGGCACTCATTCTGTGCATCTCACTTTGGTGCAACTGATCACGGAGTTGTTGTGTGATTCCAGGCTTAAACCCGCCGCCGCCAAACTGATTCTGCTCCGGCGGCGCACCCCAGTTCGGTACTGGTTGAGCCTGATAAGGCTGGGTAGGTGGTGGTTGGAAGTGATTGGGTGGTGGAGGATATGGAGGGGGAGGCGGCTGAGTATGCTGCTGTTGATTAGGCTGTTGAGAATTCCGATTATTGTACTGCTGCATTGACTGGGGATAAAAAGCCCCTTGTGCGTGATTAGGTAGACTCATCGAGAAAAGAAATCGAGTAACCACCAGTAAGGGATCGTAAGATATAAAGAAACTCCCACTGTACTTAAAAACCAGCAAGTTGAGAAAGGTACCGAAAAAAGATTCACCCTTTCTGTCAATACACTGAGTCGAAGCAACTACCTCTGCACAGTAGTGTTAGAGCTCAGGGTGGTGTAGTTAAAGATTAAATTAGTGTATACAGAGGTTTACTCGTTGTATAGAACAAAGCAGTTGATGAAAGCAATATTTCTCATAAAAATAATACAGTCATAATGCAGTGTTTTTAGGCTTCCTAGAGTACTTTCACTGGCCGCCTTCAGGCACAGCTCATCAGTAGGACTGGAAACTCCGAAGCCATAATTGGCTATGTATGCACACAGGAGCAGTTGGCCTGTGTAAAGTTATGCTAGATTAGAGATCGAGAGTTCAGTGCAAGATATGCAGGCACTAAATAAGGTGACAAGAATTGCAAGTTGTCTCACGTAGGCGTCAGAGATTTCAAGAGAAAATAACGTAAGACAGGCAGTAACCATATGACTGTGTGAATAAGGCAAAGGTGTGAGCTCAAAAAATCCATATGTCTTACGTGCTCGTAGAAGAAAATCAGAGAACATAACGTAATACACAGTGAAGATCGAGCACAAAGAGCATTGTGGCAAGCAAGTAGGCCCAAATAAGCAGAGCCGATCGAGCAGGAGTCACTGTGCAAGCCAAATCACAGTCAGGGAGTGTGCCCCATGAATTCTGAAAACTTTGAAAATCAACTGTCTCACGTAGGCGTCAGAAAATTCCAGAGAGAATAACGTAATAACCATCGTCCCGAGAGGGGTAATCATTCGTATGCCCAAAACAAAAACCAAAAAATCATAAAACAAGTATAATAAATCGAACGGAGCATGCACTTCTGGAGCAGCACTCTCCCGTTTCCAGAGATACCGTGACTCAATTGAGAAGCAGCAGTGACGTGGGACCCTCAAGTCGGTGCTGCCGCACGCGGGTCGCAGTGCGCAGCCAAAAGTCCAGTGCTGTGCTGCCAGCAACTGCAAAGATACCATCCCGTAGCCAGGTCGTCGGGTAGCCGAAGAAATGTACAATAAATTTACAATAAGTAAAAATATGTTATACAATATACAAATACATAATACAATACACATACGATAAAGGTCTTTTCAAAATAAAAAGAGTCTTTTAAGAAATGTACAATAAAATTATATGTAGGTTTTTCTGCTTTTTTGTCCCCCTGAAAAAACCGAAGAAATTACGGGTTTGGAGAATGAGGAGTCAATTTCAAGAAAAATCTAATAATATCGTCTGAAAAATTTTCAACTAACGAAGAAATTCTAAGCTCCAAATTATTGCCTCCAAGTAAATTTGAAGATGCAACTAATGTACTTTTCCTCTCTTCGCCCGAGCCAGGAAAGAAGCCTAAACCTTCACAAATCAAAACATAGTTGTCTACAATGTTATTATTCACATCTGAATCAGCGTGTTGAATTTTGAAATTAGCTTGTTGAGTACCTATTTCATTACCTGCTAGCTGAAATATACACATTACACCAAAAGTATTTGAAGGGAATTCCAATATTCGAATACCTTGACCAGCTATAGGCTGTATTCTAGGAAAATTTGACAAATTGAGATTTTCGTATTGTAAAGTTTTTGTTGTTAACTTATTGCATTCTATATCATTACATTCTATATCCTTGCAAACTGTTATGTCACCTAACATATTAATTCTAAAAATTCATTTGATGGTATATCATGTCGTTTACGAAACTGCAAAGCATACACTGAATCAACTGCTGCTTCATCAACCAGTGATGTATTCAAATCTATAAATGTTGAATTAGCAGATTTTGGCCCTTGTAATTCTAAATTTGTCTTGGAACTTAATTGTGCATTAATTATAATGTTATTGCATTCTATATCATTACGTCCTATTATATCACCTTTCATATTGATTCTAAAAAATTTAGGTACAGCTGAATCAGGTTTCGTTTGAAATTTTATAAGATATATCGTTGAAACACTCGATAAATCTACGTCTGCGGTATTCAAACCAATAAATGAATTACCTGATACTTTTTTTCCAAATAAATTAAGATTTAGGGTATTATCTGGTGCGACCAGTTCTGTTTTTCCATTGATTTTTGCATCATTGTTTACTATCAAACCGAAAGTTGTATTTACTTGCAGTTCACTGCCTGTAACGATTATAACACTATTATCAGTTCCATCCTTCAATTCAATTTGTGCCTTTCCATTATTTAAAGTATTTTTCAAATATCGAAAATTTATAATTGAAGTGTTCAAAACGTCTCTGCCGTATAAATTGTTTACGTATACGTCACCAACTGTCCTTTCTATATCATTACCACCAGGTAGGTTTATCCACTTAGTAGACCCCCCAGTTGGAGCATTTCCATTTACCGTATTACATTGTATATTTTTACAAACAATATCATTTCCAAAAGAAGACATCTGATATATATATATATATATTAAATCACAATTTAAAATCAGGTTTAATCCAAACCAATAATCCTGAACCCGAGATTGTTACAACTTTACTTTCCATACATACACCGATAATTCCAACATTATTTGTAGTAATTTGTGAAGAATTGACTGACCCTCCCGGTGCACAACCCAACATTTGACCTTTGACATAACTTCCATCAATAGCTTTACAAGTTGTGAATCCTTTTGTACAAACGAAACAAGAATTTCCGGTTGTTGAATTTTGAACACAAACTCCAATAGGCATACAATTTTGATTAGATTGACTTGCCGAAGCTGCATATATTTTTACACCATTTACATCTGAAAAATCATCAGAAAATTGAACAATATCTCCAGCATTTATTGTAGCTCCGGTATTATTTTCAAAAGTAAATACGTCACCTGTATGAGGAACCGGACTTGTTGGTAATGAGGCCGTGTATGCATTTGTCAAAGTTGTCAATGGAATTCCTAAACTTGTAATAGAAGCCGTAGCTGATGTATAACTAAAGTTCAAACTATTTGTGAGTATCGCACTTGTAGCATCCAAATCTCCGGTCAAATTAATGTTAGAACCGCTGTTCCCAACAGCCAAGACTTGACTCAATGAACCAATACTTCCAGAATTTATAGCACCGGTTCTTACTTCATTTGAAGCAGAATCATAATATAATTGTAAACTTTCTGAACTAACATCAGGACTTGCCCTAATAGGTCTAATATAACACGAATTATTTACACCTGCATTAAGTTCAAGACCGCTTGCGTTCAAAATTATTGTATTATCAATAGCCGTAGCACTTTGTGAAGAATTTTGACCGCTCAAAGCACCAATATTAATAGAATTCTCGCCAGCCAAATATTCACCCGCGAATTTTCCAATATTGACTGAATTCACGGAAGCAAAGCTTTGCCCAGCGTCGTCCCCAACGTTCACGACGAAAGCATTACATTGATTGTTGCCGGCCCCGCTGCCTATGCATATTGAATCGTTCAAACAATTAAAAGCCCCACTATTTCTGCCTATCAAAACCGAACGGTTTGCATTTGGAAAACCATCATTTTGAGTCGATTCGCCAATAGAGACCAACCCGTTACCCGCTGTCCCCGCTTTAATTCTAAATAAATTTCCATCACATTCTTCTTGATTTATTATAAGTTTTCCGGTTCCCGTAAAAGAAATATCATTTGTGGTAGTTGTACTTCCTTGGTCAGTCACAGATTGAAGATTTTGATTTGCTCCGGAAGGCAAATTTTGAAGTAAAGACCCGTCACCAATAAATTTCCCAGAATTTAAAGTAATATCACCGGTGTTTAAAATTAAAGGACCATCATTTAAAAGTACACCTGCTCCAAGTGGTTCTACGTTCAATGTTGTTTGCATAAATGACCATTCATTTATACCGGTATCTCCTATTTTCAATCTTGTTTGGGAAACCGGGTCTAAAGATTTTATTTCAAATGAACTATCAAGTTCATCTAAACCTATGGAAAATTTTGATTTGCTTGCAGGATTGTTTAAAATGAAGTCATAGAAATTGATGTTATTCACTAAATTTAAATCACCATCAGTTTGTAATTTCATAAATTCCCTTTGATTATTTACATCAGAATTATCAATAAAATCAATATCATTTTGATATAAAAAATCTGAAGCCATATGAATTGTTTGACAAGGATTTGAATTATCACCTATTTGATTTACATTTATTTGATTAATTGTTAAAGGGTCAGGAATAGTTACGGATAGAGAGGAACTTCCATTAAATGTACTTGCAACTATATTATTTCCAAATGAAGACATTATAAATTACAATATAAATAAATTTTTTATCAATTTGCAAGTTTCATAAATACCGTTCCAAATTTATCAGCTGGATCTGCTTTGAATACATATAATCCATTTACTTGTGTAATTTCTTCAATCGGAGGAACGTTATTTGTGTCTACGATAGGCAAACCTTGAAATCTAACTTTCATTTTATTTTCTTTTGCAGCCATATTTAAACTTGTAACACCCGGGTCACCGCTTTGACTTCCATCAATATCCATTATGATATTAGCTCCAATCATTGTCAAGGTCGTTCTTGTTACTTTATTTTTAGCACCAATAAACACACCGTCATTCACTTTAATATTCTTATCTAAAACAAAATCATTTCCAAAAGAAGACATTATATATATAATATTATATTACAAAATTTTTATTTTACAAAAAATGTTGGTGCAAGTTTCGGTAATTTATTGTTTAATGGATGAATATTGGGAAATGAAAACATAGCATTTTGTTTTGTAATTTTATCACCGTGTCCTAATGTATATGATTTGAAACCTGACATAGGGTCCACATTAGAAACTCTTGCTGGTGGTCGTAAATCTTGAATTGTTTTGCAAGGAATTATCATCATTGAAGGACTACTAAATCCTGAAGTTAACATTAAATTTGGTAAAGTAACATTTATTTTCCCTAAAGACTTTCCTAGATTTTTAGAATTGATTTGTCCAGCTTGTTCTACCATATATTATTTATAAATAAATAAGTTTTACACAACAACTTCAATCATTCTACCCATACCTATGCGAAGCGTAGATGTACATTCACAAATTACGAAAGTTTCGTTATCACCACCGGGAATAGCTTCTTGTAAAGCATATGTGCCCGCTTGTGTTTGTAAGAAAAATTGAGAGTTCAAACCACGTGTATCTAGGCCACTAAGACTACGAACATTCATTTCGGAAGGCATATTAAGCCTTAACATAGCAGTCCAATAAGAATTATACCAGTTCTCCAAAGAATTTATTTTGCATCCAGAATCAACAGAATAATTATCCGCTTTTCCTATAGTTAGTAAATTAAAGGCATCCAGAGCGGTTGCTCTATAATTTGGATAATAAAGTGAATTTATATTATATTGAAAAGATTGAATTTTTCCTGCATAAAATCCAAAATATGACGGCACATAAGTTGCTCCAATTTTATTATCAATTTTATGCAAACCTGCATTTGTTGAATTATAAGTTGAAGGTCTTTGCACGGCGTACAAATTATCTAAACATTGAGTAGATAAAGAAAATCTAGTTGATTTGTCCATTTTTGTTTGGGAATCCAAGAATGTAAAATAATTTTTAAAAGGCACCTCAATAAATGAATCTTCTCTTAATTTACGTTCCACGGCGCTATCATAAACACCATTTGAAAATGTAATTGTTTCAATTGTAAAATGCAAATCTTGTAATTCCCAAGAAGCATTTGCAGCAAGTTCTGCTGCCCCAGTTCCGGCAAAACCATTTCCAGCTCCTAATGATTTTTGGTATGCCCCTAAAACTTCAGGACCGTGCATATAAAATCGTATTTGTATACTTGGTAATAATGCTGTATCAATATAGTCTGGACTTGCTTCGCCTATAAATTGTAAAAAGTTGTTTAATATATATGGTCGTAATTCTGTATAATAGTCATCAGTATTTACATTTATTTCTTGATTTTTTAAAACTCTTTGATACGAAACTTCTTTATTCAACGTTGTATTTATATTATCCAACACAGTTGAAACCGTTGAATATTGTTGCATACCGGACGAGATTTGAATTCCACCGCTGTAAATTTCTACCCTTTGAATAAGTTTTTCTATACCGTTCGGCAAAGTTGTAATCACTTTATCAGCCTGTGCCGGTGCTGCTGTCTGACAAGCAATATTATTTTCATTAGCACGACCTTGACAATGCAAACTTAGGCTTTTCATATTTATTAAAGAGTTCACAGGTAAATTTAAAGTAATCACACCATAAGGACCTACTCTTGTCAAATTTGTTGTTTCTAATCTATAATAGTTGGTGGAATATCCGTTTAATTTTTGAAGACCAAATGCAAGGCTATAAGGTAAAGACATTTTCTATAATATAATAAATAAAAAATAAAAAAATTGTTCATTGAGAATACTCTTTTAATTTCAAAGAAATTGCAAAATTAATGGATTGTTCTGTACCATTTTTTGACAAGGCTGTTGGAATTAATCTAGATTTATTATCAGTTATTGAAATTCGTAATTGAGAAAATTGTGAAGCTTGTACATCTATACCAAAGTTTTCATCAAAATCTAAATATGAAATAAATTTACTAGAAATATCGGAAGGTAATAATACTTTTCCTAAAATGTCGCTACTTATTATTTGATTTTGATTTATATTGTTTGAAAGATTAGTACTTTGTAAATTATTTGTTGGTAACGTGGTAATTCTTAAATAAATAGCATCATTTGTTTGTAAATTACCCGGAAATTTAGATTTAAATAACAAATCTGGTGTTTCAATATCAAATAAATTATTTACTTCAGAAATATTTGTTAATCCTGCAACAGATTTATTCGTTCTTCCTCCTAAAATTTGATCAACATCATTATATTTCCCAGGAGAATTAAATATAGCAGTTAATGCATTACCTAATGCACTGCCTGGAACAGTTTGGAAATCACCGGTAATTGAAAATGCAACAAATTTAATGTCTGGTGCAGCTTTACTAAGTTGTATATTAAAATGTCCAGAAATAGCCTCATATGTAACGGTTACGCTATCAGCGGGTGCAACAAAATTAAAGTTGGCTACAAGAACATTTAAAATAATGGTTTCTAAAATTGATTTTAAATCATCTAAATTCGTGTAATTTCCATCTGGTATTCTACATTCATATAAATCATTTGTGCTTATTTTTGCTATATAAAAAATGCCATTGTATTCATTGATGGTGTACCAAGTTTTTGCGGCGGAAAAAGAATTTAAAATAATTTTTAATCTATTTGTGTTTCTATAATTTGTTAATTGTGTCGGAACATTTATATTTATTATTCTTGAATCACCAGTGGTTGATAAATCTTCACTAGATAAATGAAGGGTTCGTTCAGATATTGGATTCATTATTATCTCTATTTAATATATGAATATAATTTTTATTTTCATCAATTTCTTTTTGAGTGTCCCTTTTTAATGGTAATGGAATATCCACAACATTTCCGTTATACATTTTTTCATAAAATTCAGGTCGTGCTATATAATCATCAATAATTAATTCTAAATAAAATGTACATAAATTTGGATATAATATCTGAGCATTTTTCATTAATTGTTCACGTTCCATAATTTACCAAAATATTATTTTTGTTGTCTTTTATTGTATTTTTATTTATATTTGTATATTTATTTGATAACGATGTATTTACATTTCTACTAAAATTTGTCATTCTTTGAGGACCTTTGTTGGAAATATAATCTGCTAACATTCTAGCTTCTAATGGTGCATCGTCGTGTAAATAATTTGCATCAATGTCAAAATTGACTCCTAATAGCCCTAATGGATTTAAATCTTCTGAAATTTGGTGGTTAAATTCATAACTTTCAACATTATTTATTGACATATTTCTTGCATCTTTTAAAGCATTTCCAAAAGTATAAATATCAAGCCCCGTCCCTATAGTGTTTAACGTTGATTTTAATAAATTAACTTTAGTAACTTGATTGTTTTTTGGTAATTGAAAAAACTGTTTCAAATTATGTGGAGATGTTAAATATTCATAGGGTTGTTTGAATAAATCATAAGGATTTTTGTTTTCAAAATAATGAAACAACTTTCTATTTGAATTTGATGGTATTTTCAAGGCTCCGGCTGTGGCCCAGTCCGTCAACACTCTATGAATGTTTTGTGGTGCATTTCCAACAATCTTAGGAATATGTAAATGAGAAAGAAATGGATTGAAAGTTGTTGATTTAACATTAAAGTTTTCACCGACGTGTATTGCTTTTGCCCCGCCTAATGAGGTTCCTAATAATTCTATTTGATGATTTGGGTATTTTTCCAAAGTTTTCAAATAAACATTTTCAGCGCGTTTGAAAGATTTTTGTTGTGAATGTTTTCCTTTAATTACTGAAAGAATATCTACTTTGTCCTCATTCAAAAATGACGGGTTAGAACTTGCCCCGTGGTATGCTATTTTAACCTTATTATTTCCGTTATTAAAAACGGCTGCATCGTAATTAGACAAATGTGGATCTAATTTGAATCTATTATTTAACAATTCTTTATTTAATTGTTGTTGAGCCGTAGTGAAAGTTGTGTGTTCATACCCACCGGGATAATTTAAGTCCGGTTGAAAATTTCTTGATCCTAAATAAGAGGAAATTCCAACAAGATATGCTTTATCTCTTAATTCATTTGAAAATGTTTGACTTATTTGTGATGGTTGGAGTTCGGCTAATTCTTTAAATAATATGTTTAATTGAAATTTGTAATCTTGTTTTATCTTTTTATTCCTTTGATCATTATAAAAGTCTTTTTCATTTTGGAAAGTCTTTCTTTTAAAGGAGTATTCTTTTACTTTGGACTTGGAAAATATATTATAATTGGTCTTACAGAAATCATTTTGGGAATAAATCTTGGAACATAAATGCTTCTTCATTTATAGTTAAAACGCACATTTTTTTTGGGTAGTTTCCCTTCAATAGAATACATATATTTTGTCTATATATCAATAGCCTTATATGAAAAAGTCTTTCTAAAGCAAAAAGTGTTTTATAGTGAAAACGCACATTGCTATTAGAGAGTCTAGTTGAATGCAAACACCTCAAATGTGTATGTATATATATGGAAAAGTCTTTTGGGTTTCAATATTGGGTTTTTATCAAGGCCCGGTATCGCGATTTTTTGAACTAATCGAATAACAATGAATAAGTCATTCGAACTAATCGATTGATATTGATAAGTCATTCCAACTTATCGATTGATATTGATAAGTCATTCGAACTTATCGATTGATATGAATAACAAAAGCCAGCCCGCGATTAATCACGATAACTATCGATAGTGCACCTGATACCTATCGATAACACATCCGAGAACAAATTAGCTTACAAGGTATTAATAGAGGCCATTAAACTATGTTCTAGGGTCCCTTCACTCACACTCTTGCGTAAATCTGAATGCATCTGCCCACATGCCCTAAATGTGCGTTCTACCCCAGCCGGACTAGTAGGGGGAGCTAAATTTGGCGTGCCATCCTAAACATGTTTGGCAACTTCTCCTTGTGCTCCAACCACCATTTCATGATAGCAATATCAACGTCGTCGCTACCGTGGCAGTCGAAAGTGTTCTTCTGCGTCCTCTTCACGGGCCCCTTTCCTTGTGCGAGCAACACGACCTCGTCAGTTTTCTGGCGCTTAGGCCCTTTTCCACGACCACGACCCATCGATTTAAGAAATGCGGCTGCGGAACTAGTGGTCCCTCTGATTTTACCCCCTATTGTCTATTCTACTAATTTTTGGGCGGGTTAACAATACCTAAGAGCGATATTCGAGCACTCTAATATCCATAATAATTCGAGATATCGCATAAAACCCATGCGCTTGGCAATGTTGATTGTAGTTAGTTTTGTGTGTGGAAACTTTAATTTCTGCTACTTGGATGGGTATACCGGGCTGAAATGGCGTTCAAAGTTAGGGCGGGTTGGCCCGAAAATTACGGCGGGTTAACCCCTAACTTCGTTTATTGTTGCACCGCGTAGGCTACGTGGTGGTCCCAAGGCACTAAGTGACAATATTTGAAGGAGGTTTTATGTTTTGCGACCTTAAGTTTCGATCTAGAGCACTTTCCTATCGGTATAGACCAATCCTCAGCCAAAAATGTCTGGCGTTCTGTCAACTTTTTGGGGGTAATTTTGAAGGTTGATAAACGCCTGTTATTCCTACTTTTTGCCCGAAGTCGATTACCAATCCTCAGACCAAAGTGTCTGGAGATCTGCCAACTTTTTTTGGGTAATTTTGAGGGTTGATAAACGCCTGTTGTTCCTACTTTTTGCATGGAGTCAATTACGCGCGCGATATCATAGAAATGCCTAGGTATTGGTAACCCGCCGTAACAACGCGTTACGGCGGGTTAACCCGCCTTTCGCAGAATAGACACTATATGATTGTATCGTCTATACGAAGGCCAAGTGTAGGTTGCGCTCCCATCTTTGAGCTTAGGATTGACGATATCCAAGAGTTCATTGGTTGGATCGATAAATCATGAAATATCATGAAATATCAGGATTTCAAACAAATGCGCGCCCTGTACAGTGGTGCACAATTATCGATATGTACCACGCACGCGACATATCGATTAATCGATTGCTAAAACGGGTTTGAACTAATCGATTGATATTGATAAGTCATTCGAACTTATCGATTGATAATGATATTTTTGATAAGTCGTTTGAACTTATCGATCGATAACGATAAGTCTGATTAATCGATTAATCGGACTTATCGTGTTATCGATACCGGGCCTTGGTTTTTATTGAAAAACGCAGATTATTTTTGGGCAGTTTTCTTGCAATAGAATACATATATTTTGTTTGTATATCAATAGCCTAACTATATGTAACTATATGTATATGTATGTGGAAAAGTCTTTTCAAATATCAACACATATTCTATGCAATATTAATGTATGCTATGTTGTGCCAATTTAGGGTATGTGTATGTATGCTTGTGCTATGCCAATGTATGCTATGCTATGCTCTTGTGTGTAATGCTACAATATGTATGTGTGCGCTGTGCTATTGTTGGGTATGCCAGTGTATACTGTGTGTACTTATGCTTATGCTACAAAGTATATGCTTTTGTTGAAACTGCTGCACATACAAATACCAACCAAAACACTAAGCAATTTTATCAATTGAATTCACAACGCAACTCAACCCATCCGGCATCCGTATCATCGGCAACACCTGGTCTGTCCCCATTAATGCAAGCATCATCAAAGTCTGCTCCACTTGTAAATAACCGGATACTAAAAGGCGTACATCCAGGTTGAGGATAGTGATGGGCAAAGTCTCCACCCAAGTAATACAAGCTGGTGGGCACTCCACCACTTATCGAAGAAGCCCGGCTAGGTGCGAGGCTAAACGGATTCTCATAACCGAAAATCGCTAACATACAAACATTTTTTGCGGCAGTTTCCCTGCTCCCCTGGAAGTCACCTTCTTCGAAAGAATATCCCTTACTAGTGCGCAACCCGTCGCTCTTTGAAAGAAGAAATCCGTTCGAAAATTCTGAACACAATCCTCCAAGGTGAGACTGCATCCTGTTACAAGACGGAACGCACTGCGAAGTGCTTGACTGACGACAAATTGACTGAGCAGTTGGAGATACGGTGGGACCGAACTCACATTCTTCCCCGCTGTACCCATCTTTACAGACACATCCCCAGTGTGTCCCATTAAAGTGCAGTTTTCCCCCACCAGGTTCCTCACACGTAGGTGGTTGCAGTATCTTACTATTGTTAGCAGGAGAGACTTCTCGCAGTGCCTGCACTAAAGCTAACACTTCGCTCTCGGTTTCTTGAAGTCGAGCTTGCATATTGTCCAATACACTTCGGGTATTATGCAATTCATCCCGTAGTTCACTAACAACTGCCCGATGTTCACTTTGCAGTTCACCAACCACCTTGCGATGTTCAGTCTCAGTTACAACCTTCTCACCAGCGACGTACAAACCATCCCTATAAGTCACCGTAAGGGTTTCCGTCATCCCCTGTTCAGGAGGGTTCGTAAAGACTCTGAACCCATTTTTAGCTGCAGTGACACTCGAGTAATGCGGGTCGTTAAACGCGTCACTCATCCAAAAGTTTCGCTCAGTATAATCCTGCTTCTCATCCGCTGCACTAACTACAGCAGTCCCAACGAATACAAACAAAATTGCCAAAAACGAACGCTCCATTTCCTGCAAACGACTGAGCGAAGACTTTAAAGAAAAGTCTGACGACAATTCTTTAAAAAATATCAGAAGTAGGAAACGTTATATCAAGACGGTCCCCATATCCTGAGCTGTTGTCAGGGTCATGACCGATGACATATGTGTCATACATGTCATACGTGTCATACCTGTCAGACATGTCATGTCATGTCATGTCATGTCGTGTCATATATTAATATGACAGTCAACAGTACGATCGATCACGACTGTACACGTCGAGTCGCGTCATACATCATTATGACAGTAGTCATTACAGTCGACGATGACTGTACAGGTCGCCAGATGATACGTCACATCATCTGTAATTATTCAAGGAAATACTTGAATGATCTTGTCATTGAGAGTTCGTACTCCGAACTCGAAGATGACAAAGCAAAGATACATCTTGTCGATTCTTCAAGAACCATCTTCGCTTTAGCATGCGCGGAACATGCATGCGCAGCATGAACGAACTAGTCGTTTATACAATGCTGGTCGTTCAACCTACGTCTCGGGTTCACAACCCAATGGCGGTACCATCTAAGATGATGGGAGACGTAGGTACTTAAGTGAGGAAGCGTTGTGCTTCAGCAGCTCTTCTCACAGAATCTGCACTCACAAATCCGCTCATCCGTACACTCGCATTGCTGTCCAACTTTGCAGTGTTTCTTTGTATATTGATAATATAATCACGGCGCTTGTATCTACAGCCCGTATCAGTGGTATTCTGATCGTCCAAGCACGATACGAGAACTCTAGTGTGAGCGCAGCGTAGATATCAAAAATTTTGTATATGCAGGTTGAGGAGCGCGAATAATAATTGGCGTCACATCCGCTCGAATATTGATATACTGCATATGCTGATCGCTGCATAAGCGAAAATAGTGCGCGAGGAGACATCGTCAGAATCACAATTGTTCACATATACACCGTCAGAGATAACAGCGCGCGAAGGTGTGCAAATGGCACATATGCGCGCAGCAATAATGATGAACTCGCATACATGATTCGCAGGTTTACATATGTTCGTAGAAGCGACGCGAAAGCGCAATCATCAGCGGAATAATTATCCGCGCAGAATGTCATCGGCGCTGTATGCATACATGTGATGCGCGATGGATTAATTCTCATTTGGCAGTATACGCGATGATCGCATGTTTTCGCAGAAATGGATCGCAGCTTTCAACATGCATGTCAGCGTTACACTGTTCGCAATCATCAGCGCGATGCACTGTTCGCAATCATCAGCGCGATGCACTGTTCGCAATCATCAGCGCGATGCACTGTTCGCAATCATCAGCGCGATGCACTGTTTGCAATCATCAGCGCGTCGCACCGTTCGCAATCATCAGCGTGCCCTAATGTATAAGTTACTTGCAGCACGATATGAATGATTTCAATTGATGACGATGACAATGTCAAGATGATGCTATGATCGACTGTACAATATACACTCGTGTCAAAATACTCTGCAAAACAACTGTATACTCGCAGGCATATTTTGAATGGATGCATGATGAACATCTGATTATTATACTACAGCATTTCACACCATATATTGATGACTGCAGAAATATTCAAATTGTCAGCATTTCATGCTCATCTGCAATATAGTGTGCAAGAGATGTTTATCTGAACTCACAGTACATGTGGCACACACTAACATGCAGCATCTGAGTATATGCACGTTCTATACTGAGTGACTGCAATATTGTAAGTAGTGCATGCATCATGTTAGCAGATATTATGTATAAACCAGTTTGATCACGGTAGCAACTGGAATATATGGCATCATATCACAATGCATCAGACATGCACAAAAACATCCTGCTGTGCATGTTAACTATATTTGAACCCATATGGTGTAAGGTGCCTATTCAGTGGTTGGTAACACAATAATTAGCTCGTTATGTCCCGGTGGAGTCGAGATACTCTCCGGACCACATATCGTTCTATTGTGGATCACTGAAAGGAATATTCACCGGAACCATGTGTGAAATATACCCAAGCAACTCATCACTGCCGATGAGATATGCAGGATTACAGTCACTAACCGAGTTGATATATATCATGTTAGATACATACTGTTAGTGGTATACAGATCATCTTATGTGATAGATCAACTTGGTATAGTGTAATGAATCAGCAATTACCTATATACAAGTGTGTGTAGTAGCATAAATCTCACACAAACACATAGTGTACTAAATCAGAAAGTACCGTACATAAGTCATTGCATACACAAGTCACTGCAACTTATGTATTGATGTAATACTGATATCATTAAGTATAATGACATTGCACTGATTCACAAGTGTAATAATCAAATTACTGACACTACTATGTAAGTTGACAACACACTGACTCGAAAGTGTAGTGTTCAAATATCATATTAACACATGATACATAGTACCATCCAGCTAACACATGTGCGAGCTGGATGTCAAGCGATGGTGATAGTATGGTAAACAGGATAAGACACCATGCTGAAGGGCTGGATGGAGTTATCTCCAGACCCGAAGGCTAAATACTGCACCCAAAAACAGCTGGTAACTGTTGGGTGCAGTCCATGCGTCTCATCTCACATATCATCGCTGGAGCAACTACAAAAACTACTCTGCATATTGACAATTGAATCAGACTTGATCAGATCAATATTGCATGTAACTCTCAGATCAGCTTACATGATATCTGACATAGTTATAAAGGACAAAACACACACATAAATATGCTGTGTGAGGTTGCTGTGATTGTATCCAGCAAAAGTCCAGATTTGTTCTAGATAAGATATATCACTTTGATAAATCTTAAGAGCACAGACCTATGCTCAGAACAAATCATAGGTTGATATATATCACTAAAGTGGGTGTTTCCACTTAAGTTGATAAATCCATATATAATCAGGAAGGTACATTTGCTGTACATGGGTTTGAGTCAGTAAAACCCAGAATGCTATCAACCATGAATGTTGATATAAAGCACAACTCACTTATTTGCTATGAAATTCGTCATATGCAAAGGTGAAGTCATTACAGCGATTCTGTACTTTATATTCCACACACACACCGAGATATGATATATATATTACCCGAAACATGGCTGAAAAAGGCTGTAAAATCGGTGAAAAACGTTGGCGATAAATTTCAAAACTGAAATTTCGACCTTATTTTATTTCAAATTATGATTTTATACCTATTGAGGTATGTGCAAATCATAATGACCATGGTCATATCTCGTGTAACACCCTAGATATTAGGTGTTGAATATATAGGGATGTACATTTTGGCTGTAACGAAATGCGTGAAAAAGTTCCACGTTTGATTCCAAAATGAAAAATTCGGGTCGATTTTTTTTGCTGATCTAATTATTCAGCTATTGATAAATAATCCCTGAGCACACAAGCATGTGTAACACCCTATAACAACCCTAAAATTAAATATGTGTGACAGGGGGTGTAACACACCTCCTGAAAACCACTTAACGTTCATGTAGGTACTAAATGCAGTTTTGCTTAAAAATCTTTGCAAAAACATTATACTGCATATTTTTTACCTATATTGGGGTTACTGATACCATGTAACACCCTAATCACACTATTGGGTGTTTGGGCCACTGTAACGTGATATGCCCTAAACTGCCACTGTAATTCGATAAAACTTCGTGTTTGGCGTTGATATATCATGCTGTTTCATCACAGACATGATTATATGATGGGCAACAACCCAAGAACTGTGACAGATGCTTCCTTAAAGGATGCATGCTGATTATGAGGTATTGGCAATTGACAACTGCCACTGTATCACACACTTCCTTGAGGGGGGAAGAAGGTGGATATATATATATACTTACCTCATTATTATGTACTAATGTACTATATGTATGTAAACATACTGATATACCATATATAACATATAAATCACACACACTCAGTTAGGCAATTAGCTGAAGGTATTTTTGTGTGGTGTTTTGTTTTTAGATGGTTACTATCGAAGAGGAAGAGCATGAGGTTCCAGATATCAACCCAGATCATTCGACTTGGTTTTTCGACATTCTTGGTTCCTATGATGCATACAGTCGGTTTAAGGTTCCGAAGTGGATCGCTGGTTATGCAGATACACTAACCAGATATGACCACATTGGCTATTATGACAACGTCAGTCGCATGAAACCAGATATGAGTCGGTACAAGGATCCTGCTAATGAGCCACAGGCACCAGAAGCAGAATATTCAGAAGACAATCCTCCTTTGGTCTTTTTAGATCCAGATGCAGATTCAGTACCAGCACCATTGCCACCATTAGCACCACCTAGTTTGGTCCCCAAGGTGAAAATGACACCACCAAGGGAATTCAAAACAGGACAGGACGCAGAGGTCTGGTTGGATACCGTGGACAGATATTTCCAGTTCACCTATCCAGGTGTCATTGATAAGGACTTGATTACAGTATTTTTGACTCTTATACAGAACAATGACAGACACTATTTTCAGGTTCAGGCACAACAGCCACATTCCACCTATGAAATGATCAGACAGACTTTTCTCAGACAATTTGGTAATCCTCATAAGAGATCAGTAGCCAAGAAACATCTTATGGCACTGACTCAAGGAACCCAAACCTTTGCAGATTATTTGCGCACATTCACATCACTGGCTTCTCTGGCAGCAGTTGATTTGAATGATGTGCTGATAAAGGACAGATTCGTCTCCTGTATGGATCCAGATCTCAAAAGACAGTTTCAGCTCAGATATCTGACAGAAGAGCAGAGGAACAATCTGTCGTGGCCAGAAACCACACAGATATTGCTTGATCTGAACTACGTCATTCATTCCAAGCAATCGGAAACCCTGCACTATCGGGGTCAGAAGGACCAGTCATCTGGAGGTCCAGTCAGAAAGGAACAGAACAGAGGACGTGGCCAAAAGCCATATGACAGATCCAACAGAAATAGGAGTTGGAATCAGAATGGCAGCCAGACTTTTCCACAGAATCGGACAAAGGGAAAAGGTGGAAAAGGCAAGGGAAAAGGTGGAAAAGGAAAAGGAAAAGGAGCAGCACCAAATCCTCCTCAGCCTTGCCAACGATGTGGTCGTACCAATCACGCCACAAAGGATTGTTTCTCCACCAGAACCCCAGATGGAAAGGAGATCAAGGGAAAGCCACCAGCTCCAAATCCAAATCCCTATTTTCAGAATCGGAGGCAGCAGCAACAGCAGCAGAATCAGGGTGCCAAGGATGGGTCTGGCAAACTTATCAACACGATCAACACCTTGGTCAATTCCTTGAAGAATCAGCAGAGCCTCAATGCTGCAGTTTCAACTCCAGCTCCATCTCCAGCTCCAGCTTCAGCTCCATCTCCTCAGGGAAACTCTCAGGGTACTGCACAGGTACCACTGTTCAGAGCACCCCAGAGGGGATAGATCAGCCTGCAGATGCCACTGAAGCAAGTGGCCAGGTTGAGAGTATCTCAGAAGAAGTCCTATCCAATCTGACATTGCAGTTCCAGCAAACAGATAATCCCTCAGAGCACATCGCACAGATGCAGTCTCAGACAGCACAGCTGAAATCACAGAAGAAGCTGTTGTTGTACAAGGGGAAAGTATTTGGACAGAATACTCACATTTTGGTAGATCCAGGAGCCACATCATCTTTTATCGACAGACAATTTGCTTCTCAGCTTGGTATATCACCATCAGACTCGTCGTCATTCTCAGTGGGGTTGGCTGGAGGAAGCCAATTACCCTGTACATCCTATCTTCCCAATGCTACATTCACGCTGGGCAAGTATAAGGATTCAGTAGACCTCTATGTTATTGATATGAGGCCCTTCACAGTCATCCTGGGACAGGATTGGTTGGAGAGAAGGAACCCACACATAGACTTTCAGTCGAAGAACATAACGATCACCAAGACACACTCATCAGGTTCCAGTGTTCGTACAGTTCTATCCAGAGTTGAGCAGACTGCAGACTCAGACTCAGATAGCCTTCCTGAAATGGAATTGGTCAGTGCCACCACTATGAGGAAACATCTCCGTCGCATTCGATCCAGTGGTTCGGCTGAAGAAGCCGTTGCATATCTCTTTTTCCTCTCCGAGGTCGATGGTGAACTGGTCTTCACAGCATCAGACTCAGACACCACAATGGAAGACCCAGAGGTCACAGCAACACGTGACCAAGTGAGAGAAGACTTTTCAGACATTTTCCAGGAGGATCTTCCAGCTGGTCATAGGCCAGAACGGTTTGAAGGTGGGTATCATCGAATCAACATTGAACCTGGGCATAAACCACCATCTCAGCCAGTTCGCACAATCCCTGTTCCCATGATGGAGGAGCTCAAACGGCAAATCATCAAGTATGTCGAGTTGGGTATCCTTCGTCCTTCTTCATCGCCATATGGGTGTCCAATCATTTTCGCTCCTAAGCCAGGGGGAAAGTGGAGGATGTGTTGTGATTATCGTGCCCTGAATAACATTACCATAAAGGACACTTATCCACTGCCACCACATGACACCCTACTTGAGCAATTGAGAGGAGCACACTGGTTCAGCAGATTTGATTTCAACCAGTTCTTCCACCAGATTCCCATCCATCCAGACGACATTCATAAAACTGCTATTCGTACCAGATACGGGTCTTATGAATGGACAGTTATGCCTTTCGGATTGACCAATGCTCCTGCAACAGCACTTCGTGTAGGGAACCGAGCATTCTTCGACTTCATCGATCAGTTTCTTGTCATATTCATGGACGACACTATCGTATACATTCCAGATTTTGACAGCCACGTGACACATGTTCGACAGTTTCTTCAGCGTTGCAGAGATCATCAGTTCTTCATCAGGCCTTCCAAGGTGGAGTTGTTCGTCAGATCTATAGACTTCATCGGACATCACATCTCTGAAGCAGGTCTATCCATCATCGAAGACAGAATCCGAGCAGTCATGGCAATTCAGCCTCCAGTGTCTTATGGTCCCACCGTTGGAAAGCAGCCTCTACGCCGTATGGCTAAAGATGGCAAGTCATCCCTTCGGTCATTCTTGGGCATGGTCGGTCAATTTAGGAGATTCATACCAAAATTCTCCAAAGTTGCCGAGCCGCTCAATCGTCTCCTTAAAGATAATGCAGAGTTTGTCTGGGAAACAGAGCAGCAGCAGGCATTTGACAATCTCAAAAGTGCCATCTGTAACGCTCCAGTATTGCAGCTCCCAGATCAGAAACTGCCATCTATTATGGAGGTCGATGGATCAGGCACACACGTTGGTCAAGTAATACTTCAGGATCAAGGAAAGGGTTTGAAGCCATGTGGCTATCACAGCGTCACTCTATCCGATACACAGAGACGTTGGCCTATTCCTGAGATCGAGTTATTTGCCATTGTGGAGGGCTTCCGGTTCTTTCGCCATATCTTGTTGGGAGCTCCTGAGACCATAGTACGCTCAGATCATCAGCCTCTGGTTTATTTCCAGACTAAATCCACACTGAGCCCCAAACAGGCACGGTGGTTGGATGAGCTCTCCGAGTACAACTTCCATATTGAGCATATCGCTGGCGAAAAGAACAAGGTTGCAGATGCGCTCACTCGCATTTCTACACTCCTAGAACTCCTTGATTGTCTGAAACATAGAGGCATCATCGAGGTTCCAGTCATCGACATTCCGTCTGCAGATCCTTCATTCATTGCTCTTATATCCTCTTCATCAGCTCACCAGCTTCACGACATCATTATATCTGAATATGATCGTGACACATTATTTTGCACAGACTATCTTGGCTAAGCTGACATCATCGACTTCATCTCAGTCAGTCAGCAGCTACAGCTTCGAGCTTGTTCAGGGACTGATCTATCGTAAGACCATATATGGCAGACAGCTGTACATACCACCAACAGCTAAAGTTCCCACAGATGACGGTGAGATCACACAGCTCCGCCACATTCTCCTTCACGAGTGCCACTCAGCCACTATTTCTGGTCATGTAGGCAAAAATCGCATGCTTCATCTTCTGCGTAGCCGGTATTATTGGCCAGGAATGACAACGGCAGCTATCAAGTACATTCGGGAGTGCCCCGTTTGTCAGCGCCAGAAAACGAGGCGACACAAGCCTTATGGTCAGGCACATATACGATATTCCGTGCCTAAGACAAAATGGCTAGATGTATCTCTTGATTGGATCACTGACCTGCCTATCACCACTAATGGGCACGACAGTATATTTGTGGTAATGTGCCAATTCTCTCATCGCTGTCATCTCATTCCCTTCAGCATGACCTGGACAGCTCAGCATACTGCTTCTATCTATATGCAGCATATCTTCAAGCTCCATGGTCTTCCGAGGAACATCATCTCAGATCGAGACCCCAGATTCACCTCTACATTCTGGCAGACACTGTGGAAGTCTACTGGTACGAGATTGTCCATGACATCTTCACACCATCCACAGTCGAATGCTGCCAATGAGAGGAGCCATGCCTTCATTGAGGACATCCTCAGGTAATTTTCAAATTGTTGATTCATGCTTCGATTTCACCATCCTCTTGTTTATGAACTGATTAGATGGTATTTTTTCTTCCTCAGGTGTTGTTGCAATGATACTTCAGCCAATTCGTGGGAGGACAAGTTGCCTCTGGTGGAGTTTGCAATTAACAACACAGTTTCTGCATCTACTGGTTATTCACCATTTTATCTCGACTCGATGGCGCAGCCACTTTCGCCTCACGATCTGGTAATCACTATTCCGCCAGAAGCTCCGGTGCCAATACAAAGAGCTATTCGAGATCATTTTGACCAGTATTCGGCTGTTCACGCCAACGCGGTAGACAACATTTCCCGTGCAGCAGAAATTAGCCAAGCCAGATTCAATAAGACTCACATGCCTCAGCAGTTTGCAGTTGGGCAGAAAGTTCTTTTACGGACCGAGTTTATTCAATGGACTGGTTTGACAGAGGCAGGCAGACACTTTAAGCAGCCATATATTGGGCCATTCACCATTTCCAAAGTGCTTAGCCATGGACGTGCATACGAGCTAGATTTCGGAGATCTTGATATCCGTATCCATCCGGTACAGCCTGTTTCCAGATTAGAGCTGTACAATGACTCGATTCAAGCACCTTTGCCTCTGCCACAGATGATCACCGAAGAAGGGCAACCACTATTTGAGATATCACATATACTCTCAGATAAGTTCACTAGAGGTGTCAAATACTACTTAGTACGATATGCAGGCTACGGCCCTGAGCATGACACCTGGGTCAAAGCCACAGAGCTGACCAATGCAGCAGACATAATAGCTGCCTATGAAGGCTAAACATTTATTAAGCCTTATGCCCTTACTTCTTGTAATATATACTAATACATGTCGATCATCTATATAAACCTTGCTCTTAATGTTGTATCATTATGTTGCATAGAAGCAGGAAATTGATCCTTCCTTGCTAAAGGTGTAGTGAGCCTTGTTCAAAATCACACCCTTGCACAGATACGCATACATGCGAGATATCATATCTGTGGATAATAAAAACTGCTAATGCTACCTTTGCCAGCCGTGGTTTGTCATCGGACTTTTGGCCAGTCATCCGAGCTACCGGAGACATCGACTGAGGTAGACGGAGTTGTGATCCTCTGTTATGCTTGACAAACATAACTAAAGAAATTTCACATTAGTACGTGGCGAATCCACTCTCACTCATCGCGATAGATGTTCGTCAAAGCGCGCGTACCGGACCAAATATTAAGGAGATGAGCAGACCGGGTGAAGGATTATAAGTTCAATCCCGTTAAGCAGGGCCACTCCGTTTGCATTAAAACAAGCCCCCGGTGAAATAACTCCGGAAACAAACACGGGCTCCCCGTTGCCGCCTGTGAACCTCCATAGTAGCTTCAGGAGGGGAGGAAGGGTTGGGTGCACTATATATAACTGTGGAAACATGTGCCCTTGGGCTTTCGTCGATCAGTTGTATATACAAGGCCGAGAATCGTTCGTTAAAACGTCGATCATCGTTCGCAAATTCGACGACGGCAAGCGCAAAAATCCGTAACGTAAACCTCGGATACCTTCAAACGTCACTCTGAAATACGATACGATTTGCAGAAAGGTGGGCTACATCCTAAGAACTGTAAGGTGAGGGACTAAAGTGGACTCAGTTCCCCCCAATAACCTAAAAACACCATGAGGGACGCCTCAAATCGGTGTAAGAAGACTGGTACCAGCAAGAAGCAACAACAACAAAGACATTATCGACATATACAAAGGTATGCCCATTGTGAGGTCACAACTCTTTTAAGAGGGGAGATCTGTCAGGGTCATGACCGATGACATATGTGTCATACATGTCATACGTGTCATACCTGTCAGACATGTCATGTCATGTCATGTCGTGTCATATATTAATATGACAGTCAACAGTACGATCGATCACGACTGTACACGTCGAGTCGCGTCATACATCATTATGACAGTAGTCATTACAGTCGACGATGACTGTACAGGCCGCCAGATGATACGTCACATCATCTGTAATTATTCAAGGAAATACTTGAATGAGCTTGTCATTGAGAGTTCGTACTCCGAACTCGAAGATGACAAAGCAAAGATACATCTTGTCGATTCTTCAAGAACCATCTTCGCTTTAGCATGCGCGGAACATGCATGCGCAGCATGAACGAACTAGTCGTTTATACAATGCTGGTCGTTCAACCTACGTCTCGGGTTCACAACCCAATGGCGGTACCATCTAAGATGATGGGAGACGTAGGTACTTAAGTGAGGAAGCGTTGTGCTTCAGCAGCTCTTCTCACAGAATCTGCACTCACAAATCCGCTCATCCGTGCACTCGCATTGCTGTCCAACTTTGCAGTGTTTCTTTGTATATTGATAATATAATCACGGCGCTTGTATCTACAGCCCGTATCAGCTGTGGCTGCGCAGAATGCGCTCTTCCTATCCAGCGACTGAACGAAGAGTTCGGATGCGGCCAACAGGCACCCTCCCAGTTCGTTGAAGAATACTTCTACCGCAATATCCTGATAAGACTACCTAAAACGAGATATATCGTACTGGAAACGAAAGGTGCTCGTCTACTGGAATTGTGGGGGCGATGATTCTAGACGTAAAACGCTCTTTCAAGGCGTAGCGTAAAATTTCCCCGAAAGGCCTTGTCTGCGCGTCATCAAATTCTATACGTGTACCATAGGCGTGTATACGTGTGCCATACTTTCGGATAGCAAATGCATACGTGTGTCATAGAATTCTATACGTGTACCATATTAGTGTAATGTGATTGGTCGGTACTCCGCAAGGTGCGCGCGCTTGAAATGTCATCACTTAATCTCAACCGCAGAAGTACATTTAATCTTACGGGTTTCGCACGGTGTCATAATTATTTTAGCGCTGTCATAATTTTTCAAACGCTGTCATAATTATTTTAGCGCTGTCATAATTTCTCAAACGCTGTCATAATTATTTTAGCGCTGTCATAATTTCTCAAACGCTGTCATAATTATTTTAGCGCTGTCATAATTTCTCAAACGTTGTCATCATTTTTTGAGCGCTGTCATTTTTCCTCGCGCGCGTGAAATGTCATCATTAATCTGAACCGCAAAAAGTTAAAGATCTGACGGCATATTTTAGAACCAGTTCTCGATTTTAGAATGTTGTTCTCGATTTCAGAAAGTACATTCTCGATTTCAGAACTTCCATTCTCGATTTCAGAAATTTCATTCTCGATTTCAGAAATTTCATTCTCGATTTCAGAAATTCTATTCTCGATTTCAGAAATTTCATTCTCGATTTTCGAAATCGTCGATTTCAAAAGCCTTGTGGTCCATTTATTCTTGCTTTTTCCATAGGTCGTAGGTCAGTAGAGGTGTGTGAAAGTCATGAACAACCTTAGTAAAGGCTAGGGTTCATACAACTAGTTAGTCGTAGTAGTAATAGTAGTAGTGCTATAGCGAGTACTCCTATAAAATTCTTTTTGTTTTTTAAAAGAGTTTTTCTTATATTTTATCATATCTACCACAATAAATTATCCGCATAATAACCATTAGAACCTTTCACAAGTCTATCTTTATTATGTCTTAGCTTGTAAAGTTTTCTTCTATTTTGTGCATACTCAATACCTTTTGATTTAATGTAAGAAGGATAGTCTAACATTCCACACGCACCAATACTAGCTAGCTTGTTATTAGTTTTCTTATCAAAGACATCTAATTTCTTGTTTTTATTTGTTGAAAGTTTCACATAAACATTCAATTTCTTTGCGTTCTTTCTTGTATGTTTACTTATTGTGTAATTACAAGTCATTTTATAATAACAATGAAAATATTAGAGCTCTTTTGCGGGGCAAAATCATTTTCCAAAGAAATACAAAAAATGTATGCACATTGTGAAATCACGACTTTAGATATTCTTCACAAATACGACCCTACAATACAATGTGATATAATTGAATGGAATTACAAAGAAACATATTTACCAAATGAATTTGATATAATATGGGCTAGTCCGCCTTGTACCGAATATTCTAAAGCACACCGGCGCAAACCACGAAATCTCATTTTGGCCGACAACATAGTAAAAAGAACCATTGAAATCATAAATTACTTTGAACCGAAATATTGGTTCATAGAAAACCCGGCCGACGGTGGGTTGTTACAACATAGAGACTTTATGATTCCATTATGTATGTACAAGCACACTTGTTGTTATTGTAGATATGGTTTTCCCTATAGAAAAATGACTGATATTTGGACAAATATAAACGATTTAAATTTGAAAATTTGTAATAAATTAACGCCTTGTGATAGCAAACATAAGTACGGCAAGCATTTATATACCGCCCAACGTACACAATCATCAAATTCCAAAGATAATATAGGTGTAAATGATGCTTATGTAATACCACCACAATTATTGAAAGAATTAATTCAAAATTTACATTGTAGGGACAATAAATTCATTGAAATTCCTACGAAATGCTGATGGATGATTTTGTTTCTTATGTAGATCAATAAACAAAAAGTCGTGTGGGTTTTGAATTGACTTCTTATATACATCATCAAATACTTCTTTTGATATTTCACCCGCACATTCTTCGGAAATACAATCAATTTCTTTCATAGTTTTGTTACGAAATACCAACATATGTGTTAAATTTCCACGAATAGCTTTCAATAACCCTCCACTATTAGAAGTGTATGATTGTGTAGCAAACAATAAGGTTGTGCCTAATGCACCGTCGTTAAGTTTTCCTAAATGTCTATGTTTAATTACTAAGTTACTTAATTTGGATGAAGGTTTCATTAAATCTGTCCCTTGGACATCATCAAAGAATACAACAATTATAGGCTTTTTACCATTGTATTTGTGTTGTGGAGGTTCAAAATCAGAGTCCGAAAATTCAAGTAATAAATCAACCGGAATATCATATATATTAATATCTTTTCTTTTCAACAACGACATTAATTTCTTATATTTTTTCAATTTTTCGTGATATTCTTCATAGTCGGTGGCTTCTTCATTTAATATATTTTCAATCTTTTCGGGAACATCTTTTGTTGGCTCTAAAACATCAATATCGTCATCTAATGGAAGATCTTTGAAAATAATGTTTATTGTTATGATATGTTGGAGACACCAAAATTAATCTATCTAAAGCATTATTATTTTTCATCAATCTTAATAAATTAGATAAAGCTGTGGTTTTACCCACACCTCTTTTCGCCACGGCCAAAATAATTCCGTGTAATTGAATAAAATCAGGTTCGGTGTTTATAGTAAATGCTGAATTTTTCGGTAATTGAATTCCATATTTTTTGTCATTTATTTTTTGAAAAGACATCAATAAATTCAAAAGTTTCCTTATAATAGATATTAAAATTCTGGAAATAAAGATTTATATGTTTTATGAAATTGTTTATCGTTATCTAAAACATCATTATAAGTTGGAGGTTGTGAATTTTCATTTTTTTCATAATTTTTTTCCATTTTTGATTTTTGATTTTTTGGATCTTTTTATTATAACTTCAGGTTCACTATCACTAGATTCACTAGAATCACTTTCAACAACAATAACTTCCTTTTTTTTCTTTGGTTTTTTAAAAGATTCTTTTATTTGAGGAATTTCTTTTTCAATAGATTTATCAATAATTTTAGGTTTAATTGTTTGTTGAATTTTTTCTTGAGCTTCTTGTAATTCTTTTTTATTTTCTAATTCTTTTGCAAGTTTAATATCTTTTTTGGCATCAGCATTCTTTTTTCTAGTTCCATAGCTTTTTGTCTAGCTATTTTCAGTCTCTCTAAAGTAGCTTCGTCCGTAATTTTTTCACCTTTTTTGAATCCCATATTACAATATATAAGAAAATAATTTTCTAATAATTTCTAATCCTTTCTAAAAAAAGATATATATTCTAAAAAGAGTTTTCAAATGCTATATCAAAATACTTTTTGTTTA
>LGRX02003379.1:0-16259 GCA_001247695.2 Cymbomonas tetramitiformis
TGCTGTCAGGGGAGTTGAGAGTGTTAGTGTGTCCCTCAAGCCTGACCATCCACGTGACTGACTCTCTTTCTCTCTCTTTTTCTTTGCAACTTGCATACAAGCATGCGGAAAGTCAACCCCTGCAAACCTTAGAAGGCCGGTTGTGCCCGAAGCTGCCTACCCGTCAAACGGGATGGACCTTGCTGATCGCCGCGCTCCGAGCGCTTCGGGTTTGAAAGTAACTTGGATGGGACACCGGGCTCTTGATGTGATGTGCTTGTAGTGGCGGTTGGCCCTTTGGGTGCTCCTCACGTTTTTATATGCTTAGCCATATGCAGTTTCCAGTGACAACGGTTACCCTAGCACCTTCCTGTGACCTAAGTTCCCTCCCTTGTGCAAGAAATGATCGCACCGAAGGTGCATCTACTATTCCCTCCAGAAAATGGAAGAAAAAAGCACACGTTTCTCCCCATCCTATAAATCATATAACACATTATATGTATGTTCCATATTTAAGACAAATCTGTTTTTCAAACACGTCGTCGGATGAAACCGATTCGATCATATAACTACATTTTTCGTTCGAACAATTTTCATGCAATGGATATTTGACGAATGCCGCCACGTCATCCTTCCCTCACACAGTCACACTTGACGCCATCGTCGCATCGCAGCCCAGACACGAGACAGATCTCAGATCGAGATGCCCGCATCGCAATAAAATGGTAAAGCGAGCGCGAGCGATGTTTAGGGTTAGTTTAGGAGCGATGAGCGTTAAGGATATAAGCGACGTTATTATAAGGATGTTGGCACCTTCGGTGCGTCGGCTGGGAGCGCATGCATGCGAGCAGCGTTGATGATTCATCAGAAATCTCTCTTCATTTGGGTTTCTTTTTAGATAGCATGCTTTGTACAGTGACTTGTCACGGCCCCACCATATTTGCGCCTCCGTGCTTCATCCACTGGGACGGTGGTGGGATGGCGGTGATTGGCATGTATGGTGTTGTCGGCCGCGCCTTGGGCTTGCGTGCTACTGTGGTGCGCTGGGATGTGACGAGGGTGGTCTTGGTCAGCATGCCTCACACCATTCAGTGCGCCGGCTGTTGTGCCCCCCTGTGAGGACTGCAAGCTGGGTACTTTTGCACATGTCCCTTGGTTGCTGTTTGTGCATGCGGATTTTTTCTCGGGATCTGGCTGAAGTTTTTTGGCGGGCCTGCCTCTTCATGCCACTTGGTTTGGGGGTAACTGAAAGCTCGCGCGCTCTCTCTCTCTGATTACAATCGCCCCCTTCTGCGCACACTGATTGCATCGCCCTCTCTGTGGTCTTTGCAGGCGCGGGAGCGGGAAGCCAGCCCGGATATTGGAGGTCTCTATGGCGGTGGGGACATCATGGGGGTGTGCTCTCGCATCACATTCCACCTCATATCCCTGCACACGTCTTGTCACATTCCACCTAATATCTTTTGGACACTACTTATTACTATGCATCTTACAACATCTTGAACAAAGCATCGCCACGTTTGCGTGCGCACACGTGCTTACCTGGCAGATGGTGTACTCGGGGGGATAGCAAGATGGGTGCACTCAGGGGATGACAAGATGGGTGTACTCAGGGGATGACAAGATGGGTGTACTCAGGGGGATGACAAGATGGGTGTACGTAGGGATGACAAGATGGTGTACTCAGGGGATGACAAGATGGGTGCACTCAGGGGATGACAAGATGGGTGTACTCAGGGATGACAAGATGGGTGTACCCAGGGGATGGATGGGTGTACCTAGGGGGATGACAAGATGGGTGTACCTAGGGGATGACAAGATGGGTGTACCTTAGGATGACGATGGTGTACTCAGGGATGACAAGATGTGGTAATTGTGGGATGACAAGATGGGTGTACGTAGGATGGCAAGATGGGTGTACTCAGGGGATGACAAGATGGGTGTACTAGGGATGACAAGATGGGTACCCAGGGGGATGACAAGATGGGTGTACTAGCGGGATGACAAGATGGGTGCACTCAGGGATGACAAGATGGGTGTACTCAGGGGATGACAAGATGGTGTACCTAGGGATGACAAGATGGGTGTAATTAGGGGATGACAAGATGGGTGCACTCAGGGGATGACAAGATGGTAAAATTCTCAGGATGATAAGATGGGTGTACCTAGGGGATGACAAGATGGGTGTACCAGGGATGACAAGATGGTGTACAGGGGATGACAAGATGGGTGTACTCAGGGGATGACAAGATGGTGCACCTTAGGGATGACAAGATGGGTGTACTCAGGGATGACAAGATGGCAAACTCAGGGATGACAAGATGGGTGTACTCAGGGGATGACAAGATGGGTGTACCTAAGGGGATGACAAGATGGGTGTACTCAGGGGATGACAAGATGGGTGTACTCAGGGGGGTGCCAGCTTTGCATGGGTGCACTCAGGGGGATGACAGCTTTGCGGCCGCCAAAGCACGTATGCAGCATTCGCAAGGACGGCGAGAGCAGCAACGGCAGCTGAAGAATTCGGAGGTGCGAGGCTGCAGGTTTTTGTCTTTTCGGTGTGGACGCCCGAGTATAGGGTCGGTCTTTCCAAGACGTTGCCGGTGTAAGAGGTTTGCTTACAAGGTTTGTGCAAGCGGGTAGGCCAGGGGTATTTTCAACTTGTTCAACATTTTTCACCTATGTTTCTTCCATGAAGACAAGTTGCGTACTTCAGTATGCTGACACTGCGCTTTCTGATTTATTCCTACTCAGGCAAATGAGCGTGTCAGTGCTGCTCAAGCCGCCGAGGATGCGCGGATGGCGCAGTTCAGGGCCCTTGTAGCCTCGGGTCCTATCTCTATCCCGAAAAGGGCATGAAACATAACATGGTGCCATCGCCTGTGTGAACCTCAAGGACACATAAAGCATTACTTGTTATTGCGGCATGCTATAGTGGCAGCTGTTGACAGCAAAGCATGGGTACAAACCGAGAGTCATCGGGCCGGCCTTCTCATTATAGAACATGCATTTGCACACTGGTTGCGCACACGTGTGCATCTGTGCAAGTGCATGTATATGTAGGTATACAGCAGACCTGATGAAAACTAGCCGATAGCATGTGCGCTCATATGAGATTGTCTATTTGTGCAACATATAAATGTTGCGGTGCAATGTAGTCCGATTGTGATTTCGACAGGTTTTGTTCGCTTTACGTCAATAAAATATACAGTACCATGCTTAACTTTGACAGGTTTTCCACACATGCTAATTTCCCTCTGGTTTGAGCTTTCTGAATCATTCACTTTCAGATTATTGGGGTCAGGATCAGGATTGATGGCTGAAGAACTGTGGCTGGGAATTCGCAATGGTCTACTCAATTGTTGCATGTACCAAAAGCATTTTCGATTTCTGACCAAAACCATCTCGATTTAAAAATACAACGTACTTACTGCATGGGTCAAACACCGAAAAGCATCCGATATTAAACACGGACCGAGACTTTAGCATTTTTAGCGCAAAATACCGGTATAGTATGTACAAGAGGCCGGATAAGAATAATTTAAATACACTCTGGATTACTTCAAAACATTGGCATGTACCAAGCGACAGATGCATCCAATAGTATGTGTAAACAGGGATCACGACTTACATATGTACACGACTATAACACGTCGCGTATTCGTACGCGACGCTTTTCCCGGCGGGGGAGGGGCATACAAGGCTACAATGGCGATGTGTGGACGTGATCACATGGCGCTGAAGAAGAATGCATGCGCACTGCCACGTCGTACGCACACAGTGGACGTATGGTTTCGAGGCGCGCCCGATTTCAGTAATATCGTAAAGTGATATTGTGCCATAGCTCTCTTCACCGCGGTGTGGTGAACATTTTGAGAGACATTTAAGTGTGTTTAAGCGAACTCGTAGAGTCCAAGGTTCTACCCAGGATTATAAGTGATGATATTCAGATATTGTAAGTAAAGTGAACTTCACAAAACTAGTATCGCACAGATAAGACGAAGGAGTGATATGCATCATACTGATACGATATCACGTATCATATATTCGGCATTACATCAGTGAAGGGATCGCTTGCATAATATACGGGTGCGCCTCAATGTACATCATCATCATGTGCTGACACGCGACGCCGTTATTTACGCAAGTGCGAGTATGTTTATATTTATCTCAGTACGGATATGATACGATAAATATACTGTGTCGTAAGTGTTCGATATCTAATCACTATTAAACATTTGGGTTTAACGTGGAATGCCCGTAGACAAATGCCATGTATGTTGGAATGCGCGTAGGCAAATTATTTGAATGTGGAATGCGCGTAGGCAAATGATTTTGATGGCCATCTGCCCGTAGGCAAATTAAATTAACAGTGAGATATCCGTAGATAGACCGTGAACAAGCGGGATAGTGCGGCAACGAGTGTTGTGTTCGGTATACAACTGTATGCCGAACACAATACAAGTTTGCATATTAATTCTTCGGTGTCTTAGGATGAAGAGTATGCCTCTTGCGCACGCAGGATCCGTTCAGATTTTAGGAGTCTGGACGCGGCGCGTTAGAGGGGGTGAATGCGCATGCGTCGAGCCAGCGGCTCGACGCATGCCTAGCAAGGAAGCACAGTAAATAGCATGAGCATATAACACATATTACATATGCATACTAGAAACATCGTGAGCATCTGACAGTGTACTGTCACCTCTCGCGGAAACGCGGATGTCAACTGCGTTCAGGTTTCCGCTAGGGTTCTTCCCTCAATCGCACACTCGCTTGCACGCGAGCGTGCGCATCGGGTGAGGGAAGCTAGACGACTCCGGGCTACAGCCGGCAATAACCACCTTCTTTGACCCATTGCCAAACTTCACACCCCCATACTGCGAGTAGTTGAAGGTGCTCTCTTTCTGCGCCCGCATCCAGTCTCCTCCCAGCACTATGTCCACGCCTAGTGCCAAGGGCATCACTCGCAGAGTGACCTGTTTGGCCTAGCTGCCCTTTCGCGTTTCCGATGTGCTGAGTTTGGGACGGATGCAGGAATTGGCATCATACACCGTGCCATCTGCAACCTGCACCCTCATAGGTATCTCGTGGACTGAGGGTTGAAACTTCAACATCTTGGCGGCTTCTATCGACGTGAAGCTGGATGAGGCTCCAGTGTCCAGAAGGACCTTCGCTCGCTCCTTCCCTACCCATGCCCAAGATCATTAAGGTGGGTCCCTTAGCATCCATGGCTGCCAGCACGTCCACGTCCAGCCATTCTCCGCCCAGCGTCCCGACCCTGCATCCACCCCATACCCCAGGTCGAATACTTGCCAACTTGTGCAACCCTGGCTCCTCCTCCTGCGGGTCCAGCTCCTCGTCAGAGTTGTCGTCCGGCAGGTGGTAGGCACCAGCCTCGGCTACGTAGGCTGTCCAGCGTGCTTGCCTCGAACACACTATTCGATGAAAATGATATTCTCATGTGAAAATGATATTGCCTTATTTACCTCATGATAGGATTAAAAAGCCGCGTTTTAACAGTCAAGAACATGCAAGTGCAGGTTGTGCATTAGATTTAATGGTTTTTATGGTACAAAATTGAGGTCAAATGCACTTTTTCGAAATCTAGGAGGAGTGAAAACACAAAGAACTTTTGACTCAGAATCTATATACACGTTATACACATATTATTTACATGTTTTTTTTTTCCCGTCTTGCTTTACGCGTCCACTTCAGGTGCTACCGCTACCGCTACGCAATTATCAAAAGCTTCGTCTTCATCGGAATCATCCGATTCATTCAAGTCACCTAGGTCCTTGCGCGTGCGTTTGGATTGTTGTGCAAGCAAAGCGACGACTATCCGCGCGTATTGCTCGTTCGGTATACTCCGTTCGGGGTCTTTCGCATCCACATTCCATGCCAGCACTATTTCATTCTTATCGAAAGTCTCGGTAGACGGTCGGTGCCCCGGTGGCGCTGCGAAAGCTCCTGGGTGACTCGCAAGCTGCTTGCCGAGGTGCTTCTTCTTGGTGTCGGTGTGCTTTTGGGTGGAAATAGCGATATAACAGCTGTTGAGTTGACGGATAGCGCGCCTCCACCTTCACCAATTACAACGGATCCGACCATTCGCTTCGCCTCAGTTGTACGCGGAAAGCGAACTTGTCGTTTTCAGATTCCACCGCGAGAGCCACTGCAAAGCTGCCGACTGTCATCTGGCCGTAGGTGACCTCCCACTGGGCGTTGTCCACGAACTGCTCTGCTTGCTTTTGGGCTCGACTTTGGTGTTTCCGTTTACCGTTGTACATTTCTATCGGCGCTCGATCAATTCGGCGTTGGATGCGCACCGGTATAGCGGGGACGGCGGGAGCACCGGCAGCTTCTATCGCCAAAGCGGGCGCCTCTATCAGTCGAACCAAGGTGCGGCATTGCGCTCGATGGCAATTTTCTCAGGATGCTGGAAGGGTATCGCTGGCGCTTGACATTCTCCACCAGCAGGTAGGTGGCGTTGTTTCTCGATGACATCCTCGCGCCAAAACTTTTCGTCCACGTCCGTGAGCTTTGTGCCCAAAATGTCCTTCAACGCCTGTAATGTATGCTCAAGCTTTTCGATGCCTTCTTCGGTAAAAGGAATCGGCTTGATGTATCCAGGCCCCGCGATAGGGGGTGTAGAAGCAAGCTTTGCCAATGGAGTCTCGGGTAACCATTTGGGTGAAATGGAATACTGTTTGTACTGCATGCCCACTTCGCCGTGCTCGTCCTTCTTGAACTTGAAAGCCTGCTGTGCTAAAATATTGTGGCAATCGAAGACGTGACCATCAAACCAAGAGCTGAAGTCAAAGATCTTCTCGGTGTGCTCGCACGTTACACCATCCGTAAAGCATTCTTGTGCGACCTCTATCATCTCGTCGAGCGTCCAAGCTTGCTTGCGTCGTAGACGCACGGAGAAGCGTGAAAACATCTGGTCAATGTTCTCGTGCGTATGTCCCACCAACAGAAAGTTGAGTTTCACCTTGCGAAAGACGTCCGTGTGAACCAGCCAAGCTGCGTATGCCAACATCAACTTGCTCTTGTTGGTGCTCACATTGTCAAGCTGTACATACAATACTTCCGGCATCGGGTATGAATTTTCCCCGTCCCCGTTGCGTCGATGCTCTTGAATGCGGAGGATATCCCGGTGCAAAACGTTGACAAGGAAGTTCGCATCGTCCTTGAAGTTGGCGTAGTTGAAATCCATGAAGCGGCCCACGTTCTCGATCATGCTCCCCATGTTGTGCACGTCAAGGAAGTCCTTAGAGTCCAGATGTTTAGGGATACGTCGAAAGTGTGGCAGTCGGGTGGTCCACTGCGTCATGCCATCGATGATCACCGAGGCATACTTATGCCAAGTTTTGTTCATGGCAATGCTCTTGGTCATATTCGCTTTACGACCATGTTTGTAGAACTTCTGGCGCTCCGCTCGTGCGATTGCCAGATGTTTGTTGAGAGGCCCGTTGTATTGCGCTGTACAAGGTACACAAATTCGGGTCAGTGAACAAATTACATAAGCATATAAACAAATCACAAAGCTATTCAAGAATATCCACCTTTTTGTGATTTGGTTAAGCCTTCCTTCAATATTAACTTGAAGGACGCGCAAACATCGCACTGAGAAAATCGGTTCACCGATGGAATCTTGAGCCAAGAGCTGCAATCTTCGTCAAATACTTTGTAGAAGTAACTGAGAGAGATCTTTTTGCTCTCCTCATTCTCACGCAAGCCCTCGATGTACTCGTCCCACAACTCTTCGATGATCAAACCATCCGAAAGGTGAATCTCGGCTTTGTCAGGTTGGGGTCGACCGTATTCGTCGGCGTATTTCTTGATCCATGCGACGACCGACTCGCGTTTCAGGGAAATCTTATGGTTGTCCTCCCCGTACGTCAATCCATGAACAAACGTGTGTCGGCCCTCGAGCACGCGTTTCCGACAGTCGTGGAGATACCCGTAGCTGATGCCGTAAGCCATATAGTAGAACTTGAAGCACACATGTTACAAAAAAAAAAGACACCGCCACTCAAACATATTAACACATTATCCAACGAAACACATAAGGATTTTAATAGGTTGCGCCAATTTAAGACGCTTGGGAGACACCCCCGACACTGCACGTCTGCAGGCGGGACGGCCGTCGCGTGCCCGTCAGCACTCTCCACCACGCCTTAAGTCTGCGCAACCTACGCCCTCAGTGGGAATCGAGCCCACGAGTGCGAGGTTCATAGCCTAGCGCCGTACCAACTCGAACAATGTCGCGAATACTGTAGGCCTACACATAAAAAGATTGCCAGATGGTTCCTTAACGTCCTTCCCAAGTCCAGAGTCACGAAGAAGAGGCTAGAATACACAGGAGTCAGCCCTGATATTTGGAATGAAGTTCTGAACGAAAGCGACAAGGTACCTCCCTCTTCGCTTTGTCCATGGCCCACCCAAGACCTTCCTTATCATCAGAATGATATTGAGTCCTATTATGGTGGTCACCACGACACGACAATCACCAATGCAAATTCCAAGCCCTTCATAAACACCGTGAAATGGCCCAAAGTTTTTACACTCATGGGATACCTCCCTCCTCTTTTTGGTACTATCCTCAACACGATAGGTGTTCCCCGTGGTAAGATTAAACCACTCCTCAAAAAACTTTCAAGAATTTGTAGGCAACACACCAAAAACAGGCGAGACGTGTTTCTGTTAGACACCACCACCACCTTAAACACTGACCCACATACAGTTGACATCTCGAGCAATGAAACCATGACAGAAACATAAGCCGTGCAACAGTCAAACGATTTCCTTCTAACCCTCTTGCAATAATTTTCAAAAGTCCTGCAATATAAGATGGTTTGGGAGCTGGGAGTGTAAAACTCCCGGCTCCCAACGAGACCCCAAGGGGAGGGGCCGTCCCCCTCCCCTCCCCCCGCCACCCCCCTCTCCCCCGCCCACCACTGGCCACCTTCCTCAACGTCTCCAAAAACCCCCTTAATTCTTCGACTTCCTTCCCCACCGCTCAGATTCAGCCACCCCTCCACTCACCCGGCCATGACTGCTTTTCCATCTTCTAGAGTTTTTTATTGCCTAGCACTTAGCTTTTTCTCTAGATGCCACCCTGCTGAAAAGCGGGCTGAGCCCTTTTTTTGTGGGCGCGCTATAGCAGAGGGAGTAGTCCCTGGTGTTTTCACTAGCCTGCTCTGCAGGGATACCGCACTCTCAGGACTCTGTCCCTTTTGCTAGCGTAAATGTTTTATTATGTTTTATTATTATTATATTACGTACTCCGGGTATGCAATTGACCCAGGCATTGAAAAGTTATGGTCGATACCGCTCAGTTATCTCCCATACTTAACCATACATAAGCGGAAACTTAAATCGCTTATACCTCACGATCTAGAAAATCAGAAGTTTTGTGTAAAGTCGACCTCGCGTAAGACACACCTTGAATTGTAACTTAGGCATTTATTTTCGTATTTATGCATCATATTAGAATATTCATCATATCATTATTATATATAATTGTCATGCCAACCCCACATCCATCGAGCCATGTGCGCAAATATATTTCCTGAATTATGCAAAGTTTTATATTTCGAGATACCAAAATACATACCTACGATCTCAGGATCTCCCATCCACCCTGGGTTTCTTGCGCCCAATTCGGTAAGCTGGTTTGTCAACGTGTTCGAGCTTTCAGATTTGGGGAAAGGAGCTCAAGCACGAAACAACTAATGGTGAGTTGTCATCTTGAACAGATCCCCATTCCCCCGGGTATTTTACTCATGAGTCATGACACTGACGCCGTGCGCCCTGCACCCCCCAACCCTCCCCCCACCCCCCAACGCCCTACCTGGGCTCCCTCCCCTGCCCCCTATGGGCGCTCCCCCCTTCCCCTGCCCATACGGGGCGCTCCCGCGCCCCCACCCTTCGGGATTCGGAAAAACATGCCCCCCCGCGGAGCTCACGTAGAGTCGCGAAACCGCGGGGACGCCTAAGCCCCTTGCTGCCATGTTGGGAGACGCTGAAGTCAGTTATGAGGGGGTGTGGCAGTATATCATATTGTCACGCCAACCGGTGAATTTTGGCGTTGGGGAAGCGCATGTTTTTGGAGCACGCCACGAAAGCAAAGGATTTCGTAGTGTCAGTATTCGACATCTGCCCCGAGTATACAAGGGTACGGTATCCCATATCAGGGGCGTGCGGCGCGTATCGATACTGGGTATAGTTTGAGGATGATAGCGGTGACAGGGAGAACAACGATGACAATGATGATATTGGTGATAGTTATGATAGGGTGACATGGCATAACCTCGAGTGATTTTTGTCTAAAATCTAGTGGGACTGGACCTCTGCTCCTTATGATTTGGAACCGGACCAAATTACTTACCTTGCATAATCAGCAGCAGCAGCAGCAGCAGCAGCAGCAGCAGCAGCAACAGCAGTAGCAGCGGCAGCAGCAGCAGCAAAGCGCGAATCCCAACGGGCGACACGGACGAACTTCCGATCTCACGATCGCCAGACGCTAACGATGACAGTGCCACTGCAGACGCGTACATTTACCGCGACGCCATCCACGCGTCATCGCATGGCATGTTGGGATGCAAAAAGCGAAGCACTGTCGCGCACATAATCCTACGGTCAGATGGCCTAGTGGAGAGCTCTTTTTGAGATCGATCCGTCTAGTACACTATATAGTGGAACGCGATTTTTCATATAGTGGCGTACCTGACACCCGAAGATGTCATCGGGTTGTCGGGATCTTGTAAATGTGTAATGTGTGTCAACCAATATTTGAACCGCCAGCAAAATCACAGTTCCATTATGTAGTGTACCATTTCCATTATATCGATGTAGGGCGCGGTCCTCGTCGAGTAGTATCGAGGAATGATCCGATGTTGTCGAAGCAGCATCATTCCTTAAACCCTCATCTCAATGTTTTGTTACTCAAGGTGGCTGATACCCAGGCTACTTAAACCGATATTTAGAGGGCCAAGATGACCTCGGATCAAAAATTTAATAAGACACTGCAGAAAGAGCATGGGTCCCCAAATTTTCAAAGGACCTTCGAGGAAGCCCCCCGCACCTCTTTTATTAAGCGAATCAGTCAATTTAGCAAAGGGTAATAGGCAATAATGTAGCAGTTCCATTACATAGTGAAATTGGTACACTGTATAGTGTACTATAGTGTAACAATTTCACTATATAGTGGAACTGGTACACTATATAGTGGTCAATCCCACTATATAGTGGAACTATAGTGTACCACTTCCACTATATAGTGTACAAAAACCACTAAGTTTTGTACCAACACCCGTTATGACCGCAATACCAATTATGACATTGATGACACTCTGGCCATATCGGTTTCATCCGAGGACAAGAGGCTGGCCTTAATGAATTATGTGCAGAAATCAATATGGGTGCCCATTCAGTACAATGCGCCCTTTGTTCCTTCGGCATGAATCATCATCTGTTGTCCCTTCAGATGTAGAGAATTCTGTACTGACTATGAAGGAGGCCAAGTCTGGCTGCTCACCATTCGTTGTTCCAAGTACACCCCCCCCCAAAAAAATCCCCAAATTTTGGGTACCCCTTAATACATATATAGGCTAGCCTGTACTCTCTGTAAGAAAATAAAAAAATGTGTGATTCCTTGTTCGGGGGTGCTCTCTAAGAGCTTCTAAGTCTACTTAACAATACAGGGAACCTAGTTCAAGCCTGCAAGAGATATGTATGGCTGTAAGCAAGATACATATATGTGAATCGGATCTTTCTTAAAATGTCGGAGTTACAAAAGCCAGGTGTGGCTGTTCAGTAACAAATTCAAAACCGTTTCATTCAGCCTGTTCGGCTGCTTTATGCCATGGTTTCCGATCTCGACTTTCGAACTTCACTCGATGTCGACTCCTGTCAGTTCCCATCACACTTCATGAGAACTCGAACAGTCACATCATAGAATCTGCCGACTAGCCCAGTTATATCATCACTGTATTCCGAGCCACTCCATATCACTCTGAATAATTATAACTGTGCTGACTTGGCAATATTGGAGGCCATACCAGCTTTCCCTCCAATTTCTCTGACTGCTGGTTTTCCCACCAAAACTCACTTTCGGGTCAGGTATTTCTGTCAGTCATTTCTGTCAGACCCCCTTGTCATCTGGTCACATAAATGCCTGTCACTGATGACTGTCATCGTACCCGTCACTCGTAGCTCTGACGCGTCATCATACTGCCTCGTGACTTACCCTAGCACAACTCTCCCCCCCTTTTAGGCGCGCGCTTACGTCCTCGCTAGCGTTAGAGTTCGCCTGTATTTACATTGTCTGGGGATCAACAAACATGCACAGTGATGCTGGCTTCTAAGCCTCGGGTTCTCGGGTCCCGTGCCCCTCAGTCCTCGGGTCTGAGTCCCCCTGGCTTCTAAGCCTCGGGTTCTTGGGTCCCGTGCCCCTCAGTCCTTGGGTCTGAGTCCCCTTCCGCGCTGGAGGTTTCCCTAGGTTCCGTCCCCGAATTACGCTGCCAACGCTTAAACGGTTCTGTCGCCCTGGTACTTTTCTCGCTTTGCGGGTCTTGCGCTGCTTTGCGCCCTGAGGGTTTTAGACCCCAGTATCTTGTTCCTGCATCGAGATCTCATCCGTCTGCGCTGTCAGGGTGGCGATGAGGTCCATGATAGCTGCTGCACTTTCCTCGCTCATGCGCTTGCCCAACTTCAGTCCACAGAACAGATGGTGCAATAAGGTGCGGGGAATCGCGTATACTGCTTGCGCTGACCCCATGCCTCGTGTTCTAGACGCTGAAACTCCTTCTTGCGATGTGTTCTCGTGTTTTCCCAGCACAGCTCTCGCGGGACATGGCGTTGCTTGAGTACACTGCAGCAGGGGTACGGGTAGCACGGCGTTCGTCCAGATATGTGTAGGTTTCATGTAAGGTGTCCCATACCTACAGTAGGAGACGGGGTGAGGGTCGGGTAACCCCTTCATCACAGGTCGCGTGTGCAGCCCTCGCAGTGCATCCCCAGCTGGGTTCTCAATGAAGTAGTATGCTGGATCGTAGTACTCGATGATCTGCCGGGTACGTTTCACTCGTCGATCAGCCAGTTCCAGATCTGGTACTCCTATAGTCTTGGCCTTGCTGTACTCCTTACATGGTGGGCTTGCCCAGATCACGTCGAAGTGGTGTCGGGGGTACAGCTTGTAGTTCCAGTGGAGAATGTCCTCAGTGCATGTTGCTTGCCACTTGGGAAGAATATCCACTGTCACCACTTCGCAGCCGTCGAACTGCCGTTGGAACTGTTGCTCCACAGATCCAGTCCCACAGAAGAGGACGAGGATTCTCACAGGGTGTTGCACTGTTGTGAGATGTGGCTGGTACACCTGGCTGGCACCCTTACTGTAAACCTTCGGAGTGGGGGCTCTCATTGCCATGAGCTGAGCTCTCTGCTCCTGCTGCTGGCCGTGCGTCTCCCTACGCCTCTTTTCTGGAGCCCTCCTCTGCTTCTCCTCATCAGCCTCAAAGGCTCTCAGAGGTTCCAGTCTGCCTCCCTTGCCCTCCAGGTCTTCTCGAGTCCGCCACTGGCTGTGACTGTGTGGTAATCCCTTCCACTTAGTCAACCACTCCTGTACTGACCCGCCAGTTTTCCCGCCTAGCTTTCTGAAGCGCGTGCGAATGATGCGCTCCACCTCGCGCTCCTTCTGCCCTTCTACCATTACTGGCGGTGGTGCCATCTCCTCCCGTCTGCTAACAAAGTGATCTGCGCCTGACTGTACTGGGCTGAGCCTATCTGCAGTGAAAGTGTCATGCACCTTCCAGTGCACAGGCAGCTCCAGTCTGTAGGCTGACGGGGCTCCTCGGTCCTGTACTGGCAGTTCTTGCTGTCGATCACTGTATAGACACTCTACTACTCGCAGAGGTCCGTGCCGCAACTTGCGCAGCTTGGGTTTCAAGCCCCTGTCACCGGGCAGCGTCAGGTGCTGTCCATCCACCCACACCTGATCATTCACCTTGTACTGTTGGAGACGGTGCCGTGCATCGAACTGCTCTATCATACGCTGCTGAGCTAGTTGCAAACCTTCTCGTGCCGCCTGCAGCTGCTGCGCGAACTGCTTGGCCAGCTGGTGAGCGGTACCCTGCTTGTCCGCTGCTGTGCGACCTCCCTTCCTCCTCTTTGCGCCTCCCTCCAGAGCTGCATCCATGAAGAGGTCCAACTGAGTCGCTGGCGCATGTCCATACACCAGTTCGAACGGTGAGAACCCTGTCACTGCCGACTTGGAGTCGTTGATGGCGTACTCCACTGGAGCCACCCACAGGTCCCAATCCTCCTGGTTCTCTGCCACGTAGCAACGCAGCATGCGCTCCACAGTGTGGTTACTGCGCTCCGCCTGGCCATCACTCTGCGGGTGATAAGGGGTGGTGCTGGCTACCTTCACGCCCATCAGTCGCATGAACTCCTGGGTCAGAGCATCTCGAAAGCGCGGGTCCCGGTCGCACACAATCTTCATTGGGGCTCCGTGCAGTCGCCACACCGCATCCATGAACATTCTGGTCACCACCTCCGCTGAGCTATCATTGTACGCCATTGGGACCACGTGCACCATCTTACTCAGTTTACAAGTAAAGGTGGCGAAGGCGTTCACACCTCTCTCTGTCGTGGGGAGCCCAGTAACAAAGTCTATACTCACCACTTCCCACAATCGACTAGGCACAGAGTGAGGCTGTAACAGGCCTGCTGGGTATCCCTGGCGCGGCTGGGTTTGCTGGCAGGTTACACACGTCTTCACCCATTCAGCTACGTCCAGATCCATACGCGGCCACCAGAATCGTCGCCTGACTCTGTCCAGGGTCTTGTCCCTTCCTGTGTGGCCAGCTGCAGGTGCTTCATGAGCCTCCCTCAAGACCAGCTCTCTCAGAGGGGAGTCGGGAGCCAAGACCACCTGATAGCGCCCTTCCGCCACTCTCCAGATGATGTTACTCACCAGTCGAAAATGCTCGGTGCGGTGATGTTGAGTGGCCAGTAGTTCCTGCTTCAGAGCTGAAAGGTACTCACTGCGCCTGTGCTCTGCTCGTAAGGCACGCAGAAACATGCCTGGTTCCACCACTCCTGCCTGGTCCCTGATCTTGGCTGCTGCGCCCTTGAGAGTTACCGCTGGTGATGCTGAGGGTCTCTCCCTTGGGGCTGTGATCTCTTCAAAGTGCTTCCGCTGCGGCTTAGCCAACACTACCAAGACGGGCCATGGAATGGGCAACTCTTGCAGGGCTGTACGGTGTCCCCTTTCTTCGCCAGGAGAGACGAACATCCGGTTGGGCTCCCCTTGCTCGTTCACTCGGGGTATGGTCTCTGCAATTTCCATTCCGTACTCTCGCAGCAGGGGCCGCCAGTCAGCCTGCGGGAAGTCAGGCAACAGGAACAACGCGGCTGTGCTTTGGGGAGCGTGTCGGGCCTCTGAAGCATAGTGTCTTAGGATGTCAGCAATGCTCACCTTGGAATCCGAGAAGGGTGGGTTACACCACACCACGCGACCCCTCCACTGTTCCTTCAGACAATCTGTCCAGAACGTGTCCACCTGCCGGTTCTGCCCCATGAGATCGCAGCATGCATCCACCTGGAACCGTCCACCCAACACTTTCGCGTACTTGGCTTGCAATCGACTAAACTCGGACGGAATCAGCTTCCAGTCCTGATTGTCTACCAGGGGTTCCCCAGGTTGCATCCTTGGTGAGGACTGCTGCTGTACCGCTGCTGGCTGCTGCTTCTCTGCTGGTCGCTGCTCACTCTGGGCTCGTGTCTGGACTCCTGCCATTGCTGGTAGCGCGGCCATCCTCTCCACCGTGACCATAGCGTCCAGCCATAAGTCCGGTGTTTCTGCCCACCAGAGACCGTTCAGCTGAGTTAGCTTACCGGTTACTTTGGGCTCACTGACCGGTGGGTACTCACCTTCCTCCTCGTCCGACGAGCTGAGCTCTAAGTCCAGGGGTGAAGTGGGGTCTTCCTCTTCTGCAACCTTCAGGCCAGCCACCATGTCTTCTGATTTCCCCTTGGCTCCCGCAGCTCTTCTACCCTCCTCTGCAGACACCGGCTGGTCAGTGCTCGGATCCACATAGCCAGCCTCCTTCAGCCCCTCGCGCGCCGTCGCCTGCACGTAGTCCGGTCGCCGTGAGGCAGCGTCCGGTACCACCAGTGTGCGTCCAGGCACGTGCTCCATGGCGTGCACTCCTACCTCCACCAGGTCTTCGTACCACCTAGCCTCGCGTCGGCTGAGCTCCCGTCCAGGTGCGAATAAC
>LGRX02003380.1:0-10064 GCA_001247695.2 Cymbomonas tetramitiformis
CGCGATGTTTCTGGACAGCTCGTACTGCGAAGCCAAGCTCAAGTTGTAAAATGTCTCGGAGGACATGTAAATGTCGTACAGCTTGCCCACCTCCACGTGTTCCAGTAGAGGAGCTACGTCCTGTAGGGTTGCCCCAGCCATGAGCCTCCACCCAGTGGCCATGAGAACGTCGCCAGGGGCATCTCTAAAAGTGACTGATACCACGGGTTGCTTATCTTTGGTACGTGATAAGCTGCGTGATTTGCTTTCGCATATAGCAAAAAACACGGAATTTAAGACTGGATAGGTCCTCATCGTTCTCAAACTTAGTCTTCAGGGTGCCAAACCAAGTTTTGGAAAATTGAGACATGTTGAAGTTAAAGTTGCTTTGATGTATATTTTTGAATTCAGAAATGATAACAATAAGAGTCGTCGGTAATTTATATGTTGATACATAGGGGCACTGTCACAAATTTAGATGAATGTGTGTGGCCATAATGATCGCCAAATGTCATCATCAAAGCATGCCAATTGTCAAATGTGTTACATTTGTAGCGTATCAACAATTATTTGCATTTTATATCAATTTGATGGTTGAAATTACCTTGAGCAAACTCTGATTTCATCAATTATTCATGTATCAATCGATGTGATTGGCCAAACAAATATGTTTCATTTTGAACCAAAGATGAAGCGAAATTGTTCATCTTTCAAATCTCAAGCTGATTTCATAGTAATATGTTGTCAATTGCAATTGGTGAACAAACAAATCAAATCAAATTGTGTTGTACTATTCAAATCTCAAGATAGTTGTGATTCATTGTTTAAATATTCGATCATATTTGATAATTGATTGGTTGTAAATTTTGATGTGAAATTTGTCTTAGATATCGTGAGTGGTCTATGGTTAATAGACACTGAGAGGCCCACATGTGGACAGAGGGCAGAAGGGGTTGTGGTGTGGTTGCATTGTAAGGCGGGGCGAGGGGAGGGGGTGGTCGTTAGGGGTGTGAATAGGAATAGTGGGGGACTTATTGGTATGGGGTTGATACAAGGTATGTCAGAACAAAGAAAGAAAATGATGGATCGTGACTATGATAAACCGGGTGATCAAATAAACACGGTGACGTGCTGTTAGTAAGCGGTTAACTAGATCGCGGCGGTTATAAGATATAGGTTCGTGCACCCAAGCCCCACCCGGCCAATTGTGATCGAAGCATGCGATGGCATTGACCCCCCAATCATGCGCCCTCCTCCCCCGACCAAACATTCAGCATCCAACACCCCCCAACACATTTCAGTCCAGTGGGGAGAGGGCGAACCCCTTCTCCTCCCCCCAAAAATAAAAATGTAATGTAAGCGGCCATGGGCCCAGCTCATATGGTTCGACGTTCATGACAGTGTCATCAGCCTTCATTTTCGCAGATTTGCGTGTCACTGAGTCTCAATTCTCATGTCTGATGTGTCCTTGGCGACCACATCCAAATATTTAAACAGGTTTTATATTATAAATTATTTATTTTAAATTTATTATAAAAAGCGTGACAGATCAAACAGCGACGCATGACGCTGACGATGATTATCAAAAAGCGTCATGCATGATGGATGATGACAGCGAACGAAAGCGCAAGCGCCATGCATGATGACAACGATCAAGAAGCGTCTACACGATGACAGCGTCTACCAATGCCAGCAAAGGGGCGACAACCTAATGATTATGATTTCCCCCAAAACATTTATACACAAAAGTTTGACATAAAAAACCAGATTTTTCAAAGATGTGACAAACTCCCGCTTTACTGTCGTGTCATGTCATGTCGTGTTACTGTCATAATTAAAAAGAGCGTGAGCGCAAAAAGCGTGACAGTCGAAAAGCGTCAAAGCTAAAAGCGTCAAAGCGTCAAAGAATAAAATTTAATAAATAATAAGCCGTCGATTCCCCTACGGGTCACGGCCACCCCTGTGGGGGGGAGGGGAGGTTTTCCCCCACACACCCCCCCCCAAAAAAATGTGAGAAGCAGCTTGCTTTCCATCGGAGTTCGGCCAGCCCATACAGCTGACGTTCATGGTCGATTCTCCTACGGGTCACGGCCACCCCAGTGGGGGAGTCCCCCACACCCCAAAAAAAAAATGTGGAAGCAGCTTGATTTTCATCGCGATACGGGCTCGGCCAGCCCATACAGTACTGTACAGCTGACGTTCATTTCATTGTCATCAACTTTCATTCTCGAAGCTTTACGCTTGACAGACTGCGTCTCATGTCATGTCATACGTCTAACGCCTTATGTGTCAATGTCCAGTCGACCACATCCAAATATTTATACCGTCAATTAAGTCTTCGTCCCTTTTTAAAATTAAATAAGTCATATTAAAAATAATACTACAGTGTTAAGTGTTAAGTTATACAGTGCTAAGTTATATTTATAATCAACAGTCGTGACACTGTGCAATTCCAATAAAATTAAATATATATATATTATAATTATATTGACCAATTAAATATAAAGAGGCTTTGTATTGAATATTCTAAATATCAAATTATATACTGCCGCGTGCGACACATACTTATCCACGACACACGAATCGTTTCGCAGTTTTCATCTACGACGCTAAAGTGCGTAACAGGGGTTAAATTGAGTGGGTGTAACGCGTCACGCTCGAAAAGCGTGACGCTCGAAAAGCGTGACGCTCGAAAAGCGTGACGCTCGAAAAGCGTGACGCTCGAAAAGCGTGACACAAAGCAGTGTTCGTTTTGGAATACAGTACAGTAAGCCTTATAATGATAATGGCGGTGGTCTCGGTCAATTATCATTATAAGGCTTATATCATTATAGGACTTACTAAGCCTTATAATGATAATTATCATTATAGGCCCTTATAATGATAATTATCATTATAGGCCTTATCATTATAAGACTTACTGTACTGTAGTTGTATATGTATATATCATTATAGGACTTACTAAGCCTTATAATGATAATTATCATTATAAGGCTTGCCAACTTGGTGGTCTCGGTCGGGTATCATTATAAGGCTTATATCATTATAGGACTTATCATTATAAGGCTTACTGTACTGTACCTGGTTTTCGGCGAAATGAACCTTTAAAAATTTATACACAAAAGCGTGACATAAAAAACCGTATTTTTCAAAGAGGGGGACAATCTAAAGATTTTTCCCCAATACACAAAAGCGTGACATAAAAAACCGGATTTTTCAAAGAGGGGGACAATCTAAAGATTTTTCCCCAATAAGTCGATTATCTCCGATGCAATGTCACTGAGAGTGCAGAGTCTGATGAGACATCGCATCGTCATCATCGTCGTCATCGTCGATCGTGCTCGCATGACGAGTCGATCCGATGTGACTTCTGACACTTCGATTTTTCTGAACGGTCAAGTTCAAACTCACGTTATTGCACTCTTCACAGTTCGCCGTCAGCAATGTTGCAGCAGCCTCGCCAGTGAGTTGCGTGCTGTGATATTTTTAATTCTCACAGGTTGCAATATGGCACTGGTTTGCAGTGCATGTTTTGGTTATGCGTGTGTATTATTTTGTGTGTGCTTCGCGCGCTCATACTTGGCATGCGTGAAACTTTGACTAGGAGTGAACGGGAAATTCCCGCGAGTCCTTTGCACTCGAAATAGTTGGTTCAAATCCAACTCACTCCACATCCCCCTTTTACTTTCCTTTGCTTCTTTCGTTGACGACTGCTATTTTCTTTCTTCTTTACTAAACGTTAGTTGGTTGGTTTCGTTTTTCAGATCCGCTGAAAACGTTCGCGTGGCGAAGTCATATTAGGTTTTCATCTCGCGTTCATATTCGCATTTATTTGAGGTTGCTCGGTTGTTAATTATGTTTTCAATAAAGGTTTATTTTGTGCGTTTCCGCTTTTTACTAAGTGTTGGCTCTTTACTTTCCTTTTCAGATTGGCTGTTTTCGAGGAGGGCGAAATGGAGGAAATCGACCGCCTCGAGTACAACGTCAACTTCAAGCATCCCTTCAAACATTCTAGGTTGATAAGTCCTTTATGTTTTCAATAGAATATTCTTTTGTGCGTTTCCGCTTTTTTACTAAGTGTTGGCTCTTTACTTTCCATTTTAGATCGGTTGTTTTGGAGCGAAGCGAGATGGGGAAAATCGACGGCCTCGAGTACAACGTCAACGTTTAGGTTGGCATCTTGTAAATAGAAAGAGCACGAGAAGAACATTCTTTTGCGTATTGTAAATAGAAAGTGCACGAGTAGAACATAATTTTGTGTATTCGTTGGTATGATAAAATTTGATAGTCCCATTCGTATTCCTTTCTGCCTAGCTAGATACATGTTGCTCGTAGTAAAGATGCTCGAGTATTTTGTTTATCTCGCATAGTGGAAACATAGTGAACACACTCCATGTTGCTAATGTGCAATATGTATGCCACACAGTCAGTGCTACACGTACAGTATCCCTATACTTGCCCCACTATTGTGCCTATGGAAAGTAAATATTAATTAAGTTCCATACGTATAGCATCCCGATATTATCCCTATATCGTGCCTATGGAAACCATATATATCTACTGGTTCCATACCTATACTATGCCTATAGTAAATAGTTTCCATACGGATAACATACGTAGGGAAAGATGTTTTCCATACCTATAATATACGGTTTTCATACGCATGGTATCCCTGGGGAAAAAGCTTTCCGTAGGTATAGTACACCTGTGGAAAATGCTCTCCATAAGTATAATAACCGTATGGAATATGAATTCCATAGGGCGGGTCACCCTACGGAAAGCGTTTCCATAGGTATACTCCTGATGCTGTTAACGGAATCATACGTATAATATCCGTATGGAATACCTTTCCATAAGTATACAGCACGTATGGAATTGTGTTTCCATAGGTATAGCCATCCTATGGAATAATCTTTCCCAAAGGTGAGCCACCCAGTGGAAAACCTTTCCATAAGTATGTCGGCCGTATGGAAACCTATTTCCCAAGGGACGCTAAGTGTATGGGCCCGTCTTCCGTAGGCATAATGTCCGTATGGAAAGATCTTTCCCAGGGGATACCATACCTGTGGAAAATGTTCCATAGGTATATCGACCGTATGGAAGATTGCTTCCCAAGGGATACCATGCCTATGGAATTCGCTTCCATAGGTACACCGTCCGTATGGAAACAGGTTTCCCAAGGGGTACCATGCCTGGGGAAAAGATTTCCATAGGTATGACCTATTAGGTTCCATAGGGCCAGCATAGGGTGATCATAGGGATGGAACATATCCGTGTGTTTTTCCACAGGGTTTTCCATACGGCTTTCCATAGGAATGCTATAGGGATGACATAGGTACGGAAAACGCTTGATATTCCAGGACTTTCCATTGGGTTTCCATAGGGTTTTCCATACGATATTTTCCATACGATTCCTTCCATCCCTATGGAAAACGTTCCATAGGTATGGACGCCACAATCATCCCTATGGAATGCCTTGGAAAACCCTATGGAAAGCACAATCACCCTATGGAATGCCCTGGAAAATAATGAAAACCTTCCCAAGGGTGAGTATAGGGATGGAAACTCAAAATTTTTGTTTTCGAGATAACCTCCAGTATCCATTTCCCCTTTTCCATAGGGCTTTTCCATAGGGTTTTCACCCGTTTCCATGCCTATGGAAAGCTTTCCCAAGGGTTGCAGATCTGTAGGGTTGTCTATTACCCGAAGCTAAGTTGGGTGCACCCAACCTAAGAACCATATTTCAAACGTCAATAACTCGTCGAATATCGGACTTACAATGCCAAAGCAATGCTAGGCCATGGGCTACTATGTTCCCTTTGAACAATGGATATGCATTATACCTCTATAATCCAAGATTGCGGGATATAATAATGAGGCCGTTTCGGTAGGGTATGTGCTGAAATATTCCGGATTTCCCTTAGGTTGGGTGCACAATACCTAAGAACGTGGGTAATATAAGGGACTCCCCGTGACACTCGAAGGTCCTTTGAAAATTCGGAGACCTGCGTCGTCAAGTTCTTGAGTTGCTCTTTCTGCAGTGTCTTGTCAAAAGTTTCATCCGAGGTCATCTTGAACCTCAAAACCTCGGTTGAAGTAGCATGCGTAGGTGAACCCCCAAAATCACTTGGAAATTTTACAACTTTTCCTACCCCCTCGCATACTCCCCAAAATTGCTCACGGATAAGCTTGATTCACTCAATAGTGTAGATGTGTGTGTAAAAGAGGACACCTTCCCCGTCAGTTTGAGCTAATAAAAACCAGAATCCGGTAACGACAACTCCCAATAATCCCACCAAAGGGTAAGTTGGGTGCACCCAACTTAAATGGCTCTTAAGTTGGGCACACCCAACCTTCGTTCGGGTAATAGACACAATGCCGCGCCCTTCCCTTCGCGCACAACTGGTTTTGACAGTAGGGGACGGTCGCACCGGTGTCTCGATGGAAGGCCACCTTCTTGGAGACCGATTGCGACCAATTACCGCCCCTGGGAAGTGGGTCGGCCGCGAATCTGGTCTTCCCGCGTCGGTCTTGCTTGTCAGCGCGGGGAGTGAACCCGCGCGGGGACGGCTCGGACCGGTCGGAGGCTACAAATGCATCCAATTGGCTCTTTAAGTCCAAGACCACGGTGCGCAAGTCGGCAAGCTCACCCGGATCACCGGAGCTGCCGTCACCCTTCTCCATGAAGTGCGTCCCATGCGAATACCTGTGGGCAGACGCAGTGGCGGTCCCCGCCTTCACGTGGGCGGCGTAGCACTCACGCACCCATTGCTGGATGGTGAGAAGGCCATGACCGGCCCGTTCTTGATCGTGGAGCAGGGGAGAAGTCCTGTCGCGATTGACCGGCCCCTGGCCGAGAAAGTCTCCCAAAAAGAGGGTTTGGCCGAAGATTGGCCGAAAGAATTTTGACCCTTAAGTATGCATAAAGATGTCAAAACAAGAAAAAAAACAAATGTTTTCCCGAAAACTGGCCGAAAGGCCTCCGGAGAGGAAGCCTTCTGCCCTGTCGTGGAGAAGCAGACGGTGTAGGCTGCACTAGATGCGGGTATGGAAACCCCAAATTTCGGGCTATACTCTAAAATTTCAAATTTTTGAATAACGTGTCATTATCTACTCTCCAAATGCTATCTAGTCATATAAAAAAAACCTCGTTATCATAACTTCCGCCGATTGACACCTGAGCACCGCCCGAAACGGGGCGAAAAATCGCCTGGAAACCCCAAATTTCGGGCTATACCCTAAAATTTCAAATTTTGAAATAACGTATCATTATCTACTCTCCAAATGCTATCTAGTCATATAAAAAAAACCTCGTTATCATAACTTCCGCCGATTGACACCTGAGCACCGCCCGAAACGGGGCGAAAAATCGCCTGGAAACCCCAAATTTCGGGCTATACACTAAAATTTCAAATTTTGAAATAACGTGTCATTATCTACTCTCCAAATGCTATCTAGTCATATAAAAGAAACCTCGTTATCATAACTTTTTAAAAAATGAGAATATGAGTAAGTACCCGATATGATATCGATTGATATTCGCCCCGGTCAGGGCTCAGGGCGCGCGGTTCGAGGCGGAAGGCGTTCATTAGCTAATGAACGCCTTCCGCCCCGGTCAGGGCTCAGGGCGCGCCGAGTTCATTAGCTAATGAACGCGCAGGGCAGGGCGCGCGTTTCGGGGCCGAAAGCGTTCATTAGCTAATGAACACTTTACGCCCCGGTCCAGGCGCAGGGCGCGCGTTTCGGGGCCGAAAGCGTTCATTAGCTAATGAACGCTTTCCGCCCCGGTCAGGGCGCAGGGCGCGCGTTTCGGGGCCGAAAGCGTTCATTAGCTAATGAACGCTTTCCGCCCCGGTCAGGGCTCAGGGCGCGCGTTTCGAGGCCGAAAGCGTTCATTAGCTAATGAACGCCTTCCGCCCCGGTCCAGGCGCAGGGCATGAAAGGGACGTACCGAAGCCTCTACAAATGGTACCTCGCCAGCAAGTCCGAGGTCATCGATCCCTGCCGCTGGTCTCCTGCTTTGCCAGAAAGGAGCTGTAATCGACGCTTTCCACGCCTGGTTTACATAGCTCGCTAGATAGAATTCTTTGCTTTTATTTTCTTCTGCTGCTCTAGTTTTCAAACTTTGAAAAGCCAAAAGCCGATTTGTGTGCTTTGGAAGGCTCAAGGCTTCCTCAAAGTTTGCGCTGTCTAATTCGATCACAGTAAGCTTTCTGTTTTTGTACGCGACGAAATACAGAATTGGAGTCTCGTTCTCAATGATACTGTACGCTACGCGTTTCTCAGGAAGGAGGCTACCCCCGAGTACAGTCGAAGAGGTAAATTTAGGAAAACTAAAAATTATTTCTTCATTTTCCTCGGCAGGGTCATCAGAGTGAATCAGTAATTGCAAACTGTCCGGAGGATCGTCGGCTTCAAGGGTTCTACACAATCTCCTCATCACCCTGCTCCATGATGAATGCAGGAATTGGCCGCTGCGGAGTTCCAGCTGCAGGAGATACAAGGCCCGCTGATGGGAGAGGGCGTGCCGCTGATGGCCCTGGAGCAGGGCTTGCCCCTGATGGCCCTGCACCTGCAGGGTTTGCCCCTGATGGCCCTGCACCTGCAGGGGTTGCCCCTGATGGCCCTGCACCTGCAGGGCTTATAGGTCCTCGTTTAGAGTTGCACTTCTTCGCGCAGTTCCAAAGCAGCTAGAATATAAGTTATTCACGGAAAAATCGTCCTTCAATCGCTTCATCTCCTTGGAGGCTTCGGTCCGAACATTCTAGCTCATTGCGAGCTAGAATGTCCGGACCGATGTTCATTTACGTTACACCCGCGGGCGTTTGCGAATCTCATATTTATCACTTGTATTAATACTTGACTTCTCTCCAACAGCATCTCGGCTGTTGATGTTCCGGGATGACCGATTTCCTAATAAAAATACACTTGCGGACTCCACATAGATCCTCCACCGGATGAAGCGGAGCATCATTCTTGCTCAAAACTGGACCGGAAAATTCTGAAATTTTGACAGTCCACAAATAACCCATTGAGGACCATTTCAGGGCTCGGTATCGGTTGATTTTTGAAAAATCGATAGCAACTGATAGTTCGATTTTTTTGGAATCGATCGATAGGGATACCATGCAATTTCATATCGTATGACTATGATAGAGGTCAACTATGCATCGATCGATTGTGATAGTTTCAAAGGTTGCATCGATTGATCCTAATACTTAAGAATAAACATTTCTAACTATCGAATAGATACGAATAGTGCACCATTCTTACTTCGACCGATACCGATAATTACACATATTGTACCGATAATCCATGATAATCAAGTCTAAGCGATAATAGGGTATGCATATGCGCTCAATGCATGCATTCACTACTGCCTATTAATTGGCTATCATATCAAATATTAATGCTATCTACTGGGTGTTTACACTGGCCATCATGATATGCTCATTGCTCAAGTGTGCATACTGGTGCTCTACTGCAAGGCTAATATCATCTACTCGTGGGTATTTACACTCGCCATCATGATATGCTCAAGCGTGCATTCATTGGTGCTCTTCTGCAAGGCACCATGCATGCGCCCTACACCACTAAACAAACGCTCCACACCTGCAGAGCTAGCTGGTGGTGCATGGAACTGCCTACTCATTTTGAACAAGTGTGGCAGTGTCGCCTTACGCCCGACCCACCACTCCAATAGGACAGAGGAACGCGGCGCATCAGGCATGGCCAAATAGCGGGCTAGTTCATCACCATCGGCACAAGGCACCACTACCTCAGCAAACTCTTCTTCCTCGTTTCCGTTCAACAGATCAAATCCGTTGGAATTGACTGTGAGCCGTGCGCGTTGTGCTGCAGGCTCGTCGGTAACTTCCGCCGTTTTGGAGCGCCAATCCTTTTCCCATGCCGCGCGTGTCCACTACTCCCAGCCTTTTTGTTTTGTGAGTGTCCCTACACACAACACACAGATCGCGTGAGATGCTATGGCAGGTGCTATGCCAGGTGCACCTCTCTCCCGCGAGTGCTATGGCAGGTGCTATGACAGGTGCTATGACAGGTGCACCTTTCTGCCGCGAGTGCTA
>LGRX02003381.1:0-23228 GCA_001247695.2 Cymbomonas tetramitiformis
AGGACATATCCCCGAGCAGTCAGACGGTTGCCAGAGCCAGGTGTGCGGCATTGCTGAGACGATACCCTGACCTCATCTCGCCCCATGCAATAGAGCTTGGGGCTTTACCCCAAGACCTGCGCGAGACCACCAGCGCCGATTTCATACGAGCAGGAGCTCTTCAAGGACGCCAGTGGGTCATGGTATGTGGGTTCCCATGTCAGGATCTCTCCCCTGCTGGAACACTCACAGGCCTGGATGGCAGGCACAGCAAATTATTTTATGAAGTGGTCAGGCTTCTGTCCACACTCCAGCAGCTGCAGCGGCAGAGGCCTCCAGGTTATATCCTGGAAAATGTTTCTCCGTTGTCGCACAGACCTGGAACCAAGATCAGGGACGAGGTGTTCCCGTACATTGCCGGCGTCATTGGTAGACCAGTATCCTTTGATGCAGCGCAAGCAGGCGCCTACGCACACCGGTTGCGGGCGTATTGGAGCAACTTGTTCCAGAGCCACCAGTTTCGCTCCGTCATGAGCAAGGTGGTGAGACCAGAAGGACGAATTGTATCGTCAATCATATGCAAGGGCTGGCATCCCAGGCCAGTGATAAGAACAGACCGCGCGCCTCACTACGTGGTGAACGTGGTGGGAGAACCATTGAGGGCATTACCCACCATCATGGCGACGCAAGGGTCGAGAGCGTTCAGAAGAGCGAGGATGGGCACCGTGGTGCGCAACCAGGACGGCGAAGACGCCGAGGAGGAATCTCGAGAAGTTAATCTCGAAGAAAAGACGCGAGCCATGGGCTACAGCGCAAGTGAGCTACGCATGGCCGACGGCCTAAGCGACGTAGAATTGGCGAGCATTCTGGGCCTGGCCATGGATCGCAGAGCAATGGAACTGCTGATGGCAGTCGCAGAAGCAAGCAGGAAGGGGCTTCCTCACAGCAAGGAATCCCCAGAGGCGGAGAATTCCCCAGGACAGCCCATCGTTGTAGACAACAACTGGGCAGACCACGAGAGGTCGGACCTTCAGCAGAGGGAAGCTTTGCTGGCGGAATGGGTTGAGAATTCGAACGCATACACCCAGCAGGTGGCGAAGACTATGACCCATCGCGACTGGGAGGAGAAGCTGCGGATAATGTGCTCGCAAGGGCAGAAATGCGCAGAAGGAATTGGAGCCCAGCGACAGAAGGCTGGAACCAAGAAGAAGAAGAAGAAGAACGAGTAGCAGCTTTACACCATGGCGCAGTATCGTCAGAGGCATGAGAACCACTTCGTGAAGGAGGGCGCGATCCCAGCAGCGCACGTGGATGTGCCTGCCTGGAGTCCGCCTACCAGAGAGTCAGAGATGAGGCTCCCCAGGTTGACATGTACCACCAGGTTCGAGGACTTGATGGCCAGCGTGGCCGAGCAGCAGGCAGATCGTGACAAGCATCGAGATGTACACGATGATGCATGGTGCCTCAGGTGGTTGAAGTCCAATGGTAGAGTGAGGTTGCCCGAAGAGGAAGCCCGTCGAGTAAGGAGGCGAGCAGCACGACATCGATGGGACGAGGCCACGGACGAGATCTACATGGTCACTATGTCGGGCAAGGAGGTGAGAATACCTAAGCCTGCTGACCGTCTTGCGTTGGTTAAGGAATACCACTCCAGAACGGGACATTGGGGCATAAGGCGGACGCAGCATCTTTTGTGGCAGCGCCATTGGTGGGCCGACTTGAAGAAAGACGTGGAGGCTGTGGTCACTCAGTGTGAGACCTGTCAGCGTGTGAAGACTCATTATGCGAGAGAGGAGGCATGTTTGTCCCCCCTTGAGATCGTGTCGTTCATGTATCGCTGGTCGCTGGATTTGGCATGGCCCTCGAGGAGAGAGACCAAGTCTGGCAACAACCGAGTGCTCATCATGACCGAGCACTACACCAGATTCATAGTCCGCGTGCCCATTCCCGACAAGGAGGCGAGCACCATCGCAGCGGCATTTCGCAGTCATGTCCTGGCTGTGTTTGGCGCGCCAGCAGAATGCTTGGTGGATGGAGGTAAGGAGTTTGAAGGCGAGTTCAAGCAGTTGTGCAGAGATTGCCTGATTGACCGGCGAGTCACCTCACCAGACTCACCAGAAGGCAATGGGCTGACCGAGCGAGTGGTACGCACTATGAAGTTCTGCTTTAAGAAGCTTGCCTTGGAGAAGGGTCTCGATTATGAGTGGGATGAGCAGCTTTGGCCACTGGTGCTGAGCTATAATGCAGCACGCCAGGAGTCCACGGGGGTGGCGCCGTTCACCATGTTGTTCGCCCAAGAGGCAGTAGTGCCGCCTGATTTGAAACGGGCACCCAGCATAGATTTTGCTGTGGAGGTCGAAGATGAGAAGGATGCCAGAGTCAAGGACCTCCTCCGGAGAGCACAGGTAGTGAGGCGACTGATGGTACACGCTGGTTGCAGCCTGGAGGTCGCGCAGCATCGTGACACATTACATTACGAAAAGAGAAGGGGTGGGGGCTACGAGCCTAGTCCACACCAGTTCAAGGTGGGTGATTTCGTCTATATCAGGCAGAAGCCCCGCAGCGGCATGGAAGTCGCGACCAAATCCGCCATCCTGAAGCTGGTCAAGATACAGCGAGATGGTGTGGTGGTGCTTGAGGACGCCACCAAGTTAAGAGAGAAGAGCACCGTGCAGAGCATCGCGCCATGTCACCTACAGGTGAAGGATCAGTATGACTGCAGTGCAGCCGTTCCCAGTAAGCACCTAGCATGTGAAGTTTGCAGGAAGACCGATGGGGAGGCAGAGATGCTGTTGTGTGACACGTGCAACAGGGGGTATCACTTGTGGTGTTTGACCCCAGCACTGGATGGAGTACCAGAAGGTGAGTGGCTATGCCCCATGTGCTCAGGCACGGGGAGGCAAGCCGCCAATGCCGAGGTGCAGACCCAGAAAGACGAGAGCTCTGGTGCCCTAGAGGACAAATTGGGCATGAGGGAGCAGCAATTGAATGAGAAGCTGTCGGCGGAGATGCGCCTGTTGCCAGCAGACGTGGGTCCTCGTCGGGTGGTGAAGGGAGACAAGTTCCAGCCTTGGCATGCCGTTTCATCGAGAGAGATGCTGTTGAAAGAGGAGGACATGTTCCTGGGCATGCCTGATCAGATTGATTGGGGAAGGCAGGACAAGCTCTCTGAGGCCGTGCAGATCTTCATGCCAGGGCATTGGAATGAAGGGCATCGCACGGTGCTGAGCAAGAAATATCGGGAACAGAAGGCCTTGGCAAGGCATCTGAGGGATGCACCTCTTGTGCCTGCGTTGGCTGAAGAAGAAGTTGAAAGACGAGGAGAGCTGAGACACATGACTAAGGCTCAGGTGAGAGAAGCTAGCGCGCTGCAGTGGGGGCTTGAACTGGTCATCACAGTGCCCTCTGAGGTGAGGCGTTTGGCGACAGAGGTGGACTGGAAGTCCGTCGATGGCGTGTGGGACCCATGGGCAGGCACTGGGGTCATCAGTGAGGTGATGGTGGAGCAATGGCCGCAGTTGAGATTCATGAACAATGACTGGAACTCTCAGTTGGGCTGGTCTGAGGCGCATGACGCACTTCAGCCAGGTAACTATCGTATATGGAAGGAGAAGTATGGTGTCTGTGACGCAGTGGTGACTTCGCCTTGGTTCGCAGCGCTGGATATCGCATTTCCGTTGGCAGTAATGGCCAGTCGTGTGGTGGCATGTGTCCACGTTCCATCTTATTACTTGACAGACATGACCGAGAGCAGGGCTGCGTACTTCAGACGATTGAGTCAGACAGGTCGCTTGCATGTGATTGGGCATCTGGAACATGGACCTATTGGCCGCAGGTGTATGTGGGTCTTGGTGTTCAAGAACCCATTGATCAGAGCCAGAATGTTACAAGGCGGAGAAGGTGAGGGCATTGGTATGTTCACTTTCAGTTTGGGCAAGTTCATGGCAGATGGTGATACGACCCAGTATGCTGAGCAAGCCCACATTTGAGTCTGTGCTACTGCACGCAGCAGCTACAGATGGGGGATGTTGGAATCTGGGCTTGCATATAAGAGTTCAGCGTTCGATAACAGGGTATCAGAATTTTAAAAATTTTGTAGCTCTACGATCTTATGCTGTGTTGAGAATTGCTTGGTCAGTTACCGGCACCAGTGGATATTAATGATGCTTATGATCAGTCGCGAGTGTTAAGTTCGTTCGATTTCGAGATTGTACCATCATATGCACGCGTTTGCGACAGCTGTAACAAACGCCGGCTTCTCATGGTACCGCGCCGGGTTTGTTCAGCTGGTGACACGCATGACAGTGGTGACAGTATGACAGGCTTTGCGAAGATGACCATTTGTGAGATGCAGACTTGTCAGAGAAGATATTGTCAATATCAGGTTACTGAGGAATGATACGATGACGACGGCAGTGACTCCTTTGCCACTGACGTGTCAGTCAGAATGTGTTAAACGGTAACAGTATTAAAGCTGGCATGGAATAATGACTTTCCATTGGCCAGATGAAGATTCGAGGGCTAGAACCCGTTACAGTTTTGGGAAATGTGACAGAGCATTGAGAGATAAGTGACCTCTGACCGAAGGTCAGATCAGTGGACTCATTATTGTTTTGCCTTCGCAAGTACTAGGTGGCTGTTCGCGTGCCAGTGCTAGAGTGCTAAGACAGTTCTGCTCACAGCTTTTGTACACACAATAATTCGTATTTTGTGATATAATATCAATTTTGACGGATATATCTTGCTGCTGTTTTCATACTTTTTCATGTTGGAATCTGGGCTTGCATATAAGAGTTCAGCGTTCGATAACAGGATATCAGAATTTTAAAAATTTTGTAGCTCTGCGATCTTATGCTGTGTTGAGAATTGCTTGGTCAGTTACCGGCACCAGTGGATATTAATGATGCTTATGATCAGTCGCGAGTGTTAAGTTCGTTCGATTTCGAGATTGTACCATCATATGCACGCGTTTGCGACATGTCGAATAGCCTAAAGGGGGGTGTCACGCTAACACGGTTGTATCACGATTGCCAAAATGAAATTACACATATAGAAATACAAATACCACAGCACGAGCGTCTCTAGCGGAGTGTTTCGTTCAGCGGCGACATTCATGCCACGAATAACCTATTCGGCCGATACTCATACTGTGACACGACGCGATGTTCGTGACCGTGTCACCAACTTTCATTCTCGGAGCTCGTTTCGCGGTTTGCGGGCTTCGCCCGTAATGAAGTAAGCGGCCGAATCCCCTGCGGGGCTCGGCCAGCCTAGTATCCTGATGGTGCTATCCATGATATACCATTATAGGTGTTGAATTTCAAAACAAATGGCCCGGAAAACGTTTGGGGTTTTTGACCCAAAGCCCAAGCCCCGCGCGCCTTTTTTCGGCGCCGACGTAACCCCCTCCCCCCACCTTGAAAAATGATCCAACAAGCCCTATATATAAGCCTTTTTCCAAAACCAATTGCCTTCGGCCTTCGGCCAAAGCCCAAAGGGCCACTCGCGATCGCCCACAAAGGACCTGGTAATATGAATGCGAAGCATAACAAGTTCACTGGATGGGGTAAGGATGTGTACGGTGTTCCGTTGTTGTTGGTGTCTTCAGTTGGCACCACTTTGCCAGGCGTAGCGACCGCCATTACCGATCTCACGTCCCAGACGCGAACGTTCCTGGCATGTTGAGGGTCACAGAAAAGATTGTTTCTCAGAACCAAACGATTTTAATTAATTAGGATAAGTTTACATCGGGGGCCGACAATTCATTTAAATCCACATCGGGGGCCGACATCTCATTTTAATCCACATCGGGACAGACACTTCATTTTAATCCACATCGGTGACACGCCTAAACGCGTTTCACATCGGGTTTAGACATCTCATTTTAATCCACATCGGGGGATTGGCATTTCATAGCATGCGTAGACAGAAGACACGCGCAACGATATAATGTAAGCGAACCATAGCTATTCAAATCCAACTGGTAGATATGTAACTCGTATTGCGATGCGCATATCTACCGGTTGGATTTGCGAAATAATGTTTTTTGGTGCCGCAAACGATGAAAGACTGTCGTGTTTAGCGAAATAAATCAGTTTTTCACTGCTGGACGCTCAGAGAAAGCATCATTATTTCGCAAATCCAACGGGCAGATATTTTTTATCGCAATATGATTTACATATCTACCGCCTAGCTGCGGAAAATGCAAATTGCCGAGCGAGCCGCTCGGGATTTCCACAAAAACAAATTAGGGAATATTCCTTTGTGAAAAACGTACGATTCCTTCATAGAGAATTTCAATTTAACATGCTACAAGGAATATTCCTTTAGCAAATCATATCCAATATATATGGCATGCTTTTGAAGCGAAGGTAACCAGACGATCATATTATCAACGATATAGAATATATATCATAATCAAATCATAATAAGACTAATATTATAATTTACAAAACTGAAAATAGGGCGAGGCCTGATATGACTATGTATTCATTCTAAAAAAGAAAATTTACTCTCATCCTTCATAATGCGGTCAATCACCTCGGATACTACATGTAATTTGGCGCGAGAATCTGTTGCTGTGAAGTGCCACTTCGCCCCCTTGAAATGATAATTCAGTGCTTCTGTTAAGAACGATCGAGCGCGATGCGCAGAAGGGGCATTCCAATGAATAAAACTCTCCATCACCGACGCTTTCTGAGAAAGGTGTCTTCGGCCAGCTGCGTGCTTGTCCACACACGATCCCATAATTTGCACCACAACCTCATTTTGCGTTTTAGAGCACAATGTTGAAACAAGAAGACCCAATCCTGCACATCAGTAAATAACTCTGGATCGGTCAGTAAGGCCTCCATCACAATTGTGTCTGATGCCAAAAACTATCGTGCATATTTCGCCTTTTCGTGATAGGCAGTGACTAGGCGCTGCTTCACGATTTCATGCATGCTGCCGCCAGAGTTCATCAAATGATGAAAGAGATACGTTCCCAGAGTCCTTTGCCCCCAAATATACCTTTTTGAGGCACCCAGCCTCGTCTCGTAGCTTACATGGCAGTTGGAATAAGAACCTCAAATCAAATCAGCCTGCCATGGTTGCGCACCAAGCATGTACACCATTCTGCAGAAAACAGGTAGTGAAGTGCTCCAGGATAAGATCGCACCATTTCGCTAAGCGCGTCGTACAAACTGCTCGAAAAGCTTTCTTGAAATTGCCACGGTGAATTGGTGCTATCTTCGAAGACGCATCTTGGAAAGTGCCCTGCGTATCTATCTTTATATATATGCTTGGTGTGCACACAGCATAGGAAAGTCCTCTTCGCTGAGTGGCACACGTGCACTGTCCCGATCCTTAAAATCTAGTTGTGACGTGTAATGCTGGAACAGTCACGCCGCTCGCTTTGTGACTCTTCCTATAGTAGTGTGTATGACTGTCACCCGAACCCGAACCCTAACTGTTTATGCCCGTTATATCGGGTTAACTTATCAACTTTATTACATTCTGAGAAAACTGATCACTGAGTGAATATATCCCGAGTCCTAGGGGTATATCCAACAGGTTTGGCCCCACGCACTCTTTGTTTAGACACTGCGTTGTTTGGCCATGTCAGGCTAAACACCGACGCTTGAGATGGAGTGAGGGGCTCCTCTAGAGGCGCGGCGGAGCGGTATGGCCTAGTTTCGCGGCTGGTTGATTGGACTTACGGAAAGCTCGGGCTCGTGGCTGCTTGATTTTCCCGTACTACGCGTTGGTAGACGTTGGGATTTTGGTCGGATCCGACACCAAGTTCCTTGGCCGCGTTGTTAGATCCACATGCACGTTTGGGGAATCTTTTACGCCGCAGCTTTCCTTCTTTTCCTCGACAACCGCCTCACGACTTTTGGCCGCCGCTCCTTCCGCACCTCGCCCCATTTACCTTCACTTCGTCTCTATAGTCTTCTACATCATGGTTGCGACTAGATTGACCTCGAGTATGGCGTCACGCCGACGCTCACTAGCTACAATTTTCGACTCCGCTGCCGCACGTAATTCCGTCACGCCGGCTACGCCGGCGCCCGCTGGTGCTCCAGCTGCGAACTCCGCCCAAGCCGTATTCTTGGCGGGTGTTCGCTCGCTCACCCGTGAGCGCTTCGACGAGAGCGTGGCGAAGCACGTCATCCGGAAATGCTTTCCCGACAAGCATGACCGATTTACGGGTACGGAGTCGAACGCTCAGGTACTCCTCTCCAAGCTGGTGCCTGCTCTCCAGGAGGCATTCGAGGCCGAGGACGCGCTGTTTGCCCCTATGTTCGACTTGGAGGACTCCACGTTGGCCGTGCGACCCGAGGCCAACAAGCTCCTCTTCTCAACTCTCGAGCTCATCGTGTCTCCCGCCTCTCCAACGGGTGACTGGCTCGAGGCATCTGCGACCTTGCACCCTCTGGACGGCAAGCGGGCCCTGCTGGAGCTCGCACGGCGTCTGCTGGACTCCGGTGCACCCTTCCAGGGGACATCGGACCTACTTGGCGTCCGTTTTAAGGCCCACACCGACCCGTCCGAATCCATCACGGACTTCAACGCGGCCTTACGGTCTGCCAAGAGGCGCAACACTCTCGACGATGACGAGGTGAAGGAGCTGTTCCTCGCGGCGCTGGACCCTGGGTTCTACGCGCCGGTGGTGTCACGACTCTTCACGCACCAGCAGCGGGCGGCCGTGGACCTCCTCACCATTCAGCAATGGGTCCTCGAGTGCTACGCCCGACACGTCGCAGCCGGTACGCACACTGCCTCGTTCACTCTGTCCGCAGCGGCCGTGGCCACTGACGGCGACACCTCGCAGCTGTCCGACCTCACGGCCATCATCCTCGACGTGAAGCGGCAGCTGAAGGTACTCACGGGCAAGGTCAACGGGCGGGGTTTTACCCCACGGGCGGACAAGAACAAGATCGGCAACGGGGGAGGCGGCTCCGGTGTTCGTTTTGCAGCAGGTGACCTCCCGACGGGAGGGAACTGGCCGCAGTCGCAGGTGAGGAAGCGCGTTGCCTTTCACAAAGGCAGCGGCGACTTCATTCCGTTCTGCCAAAATTCAACGTGCAAGAAGGACGAGGCGCGCCACTGGCACCGCGACTGCCCGAACGGCGGCAAGCACGGCGCTGGGGGAAGCTTCCACAGCTTCTCCCTCGGTGACATCGAGAACGACTTGCTGGCGGAGCAGTTTCAGACGGCCATGGACGAGCACGACGGTGAGCGGTTTGACGCGCTCTGCCTTCTGGCGGGGGGCAAGCCGGAGATGCTCGACGGCGTTTCGGCGTGTTCCTTCGGGATCGAGCCGGAGCAGGAAGACGGTGCGTTGCAGGAATTCCTGCCCTACTGCCAGCCTGCCACCCACATGGGCGGCTTCACGGTCGGTGGTGTCGGGAGCGGGATCTCGGCTGCCGCTTGCACGCATGTCCGAGAGGACCCACCGCCGGCTCCACCGCCGGCGGCGATCGAGCATGTTTACCCGGGCGAGTCGGAGGCTTCCGACGCCGGTGACATGATGCCGGTGGACCCCATGCACGCGCACGAGCCCGACCTCTGCTTTGCGGACAAGATCGCGCGGATGGGGGGACTCTCGATCACGGCTGCGGGCAAGGACTTCGCGATGCGGTACATGCACGCCGAGTCGGAGACCGACTCTTGCGACGGCGACGTGGACGACTCTGCAACTGGGTGTGACTCTATTGACGGTGAGGATGCGGTCCCGCGCCCTACAGCATCTCGTCCGGGATGCGGTGCACCGCCTTGGGGGTTTGCCCGCTCTTCGGCGATTGCGGTAATGCTTTGTGCGTTCTTTTGTGTGTGCGCCACCGCGGCGCCGCTCACAGCTGCCGCCCCTGGCGAGGCATGTGCACCGGACCACACCGGCCTGGAGGTCGGTGGTGCTGCTGAGACAACCAACAACGAGCCTGCATTCACTTTTGCGGCGCCGGCTGCTATTCCGCCGCATCGGCAGACGCGGTATCGGGAGCTGCGACAGGGGTTCCACACTCTCCGCAATGTCCCGCAACCGCCGTGGCTGTATAATCCCGACCCTGATTATGTTCCACAGTCACCACCTTACCCGCCACCACCGTACTCGTCCGATGACGAGGAGCAGAGCTCGCTCGGGAGACCATGCGGCTGTGCGCGACGATCGACAAAATTCAGATTCCTTTTCTGGCTCTACGAATGATTCAATCACGGCATCGACAACTTCACTTCACGGCAGCATGACTGTGCTGCGGGCTGGCACAGCAGTGCCACCGCCAACTAGTGGCTAGCAAGTTAACCATGCCGCTCCTGCACAGTGAGATTGACCGTAGCTGTATGTGCAGAGGGGTCCGATCACGGACCGGTTTCAGATTTACAACTCTTGACTGGGAACCGCCCTGCCAGAAAGGACAGGCCTTCCCTTAGAGCCCAATTTCCACCGCTGTAGATGGTGTTTGTTCACAGGTTTCACTTTCGGCTGGCCAGTCACCACACTAGGTGGTGTGCTGGAACAGTCACGCCGCTCGCTTTGTGACTCTTCCTATAGTAGTGTGTATGACTGTCACCCGAACCCGAACCCTAACTGTTTATGCCCGTTATATCGGGTTAACTTATCAACTTTATTACATTCTGAGAAAACTGATCACTGAGTGAATATATCCCGAGTCCTAGGGGTATATCCAACATGTAAGTCTGATCAAAATCATCTGCGAACTGCTTCTCTCTCTCTCTGCGACCTCCCAAGGCAACGTGTTGACCGCAAGGTTGTCAATCAGATAATAATCAGACTGATAATCAGACTGTACGGTCTGATCTGATCTGATACCTCTGATACCTCTGATTCGTCTGATCGTGGGAGGCACGGGAACACATGGGTGCCTGAAGGGACTGTTTTGGGGACAATTTGGACAAATTTTACCCATATTGAAACGCCACATCGGATATTTTACATCGGCATAGTCAATATTATTTCTCGGCCTGACGTTTGCATCGATCTGTCACGAGAAAAAAACAAACCGTAGGGCCAACACCGCAATCGGCATATCATGTTATCATATCAAGGGTGTTATGACATACGAGGCTCTATCTGGAGCCACATATATGGTATATCGCTCTCCGGTACAATTCGGCGCATGGTCACTATCCAATTCATCGATAAAATATTGGCGGTTGTCGATAAATGATCGACGATTATCGATAAAAATCGCATAATGTCGATACTTCGATCATTAAAACATGAAGGCATCGACACACATCGATAAATTATCGACCATTGTGGGCTGTAAGGACACACTCGAAAGCATGTTCGCGAAAAGCACTCAGAATCGTGTCAATATTTCATTCACACGTGTCGATGATTTATCGATATATGTCGACTCATAAATACGTTTCTCGGTAAACATCGATATATTATCGACGAACTACGAAAATTTATCGACACATGTCAATAAATTATCGAACGACATCGATAATTTATCGAAGCAGTCCCCGTACCAACGAATGCGTATTCCATTTCGTTACGGTATTACTCGACATACGATCGATTAGTGCACGTATCATACCGGGAAATGGTGTCGAAGGAAGAAACGACGGTCTGACTACTACGATTACGGTATCGCCTATATGATTTTCATATGAATATGATCTTAATCCGATTTTGGGCAGTTTATGTCCGCCCTTATTTACCGCGTGTTCCTCGTAGGGTTGAAGTGATGCATCAAAGCATCCATATTCGAGTGACGAGCTCATCCATTCCCCGCTCAAACTTGGGACATCCCCCCCGCGGCTTCATAAACGAAAATGGTGTTGTATATCGTCTGATGGCCGAGAACGGCATAACATACGCACACACATATATGTGTGTTTTAATATCGATTTCCCTACTACCCGTCTGATTTTCGTCTGATTCTGATCTGATTCTGATCTGATCTGATTCTGATTATGTCTGATTGACAACCTTGGTTGACCGTTTGCTGAAACAATGATATCGCTTTCACTTTCCTGAGTAGGTCTGCCAGTCCTAACACTGTGACAACTAGAGTAAGCTGGCATAACTCTCCCAAAAAAGTGGAGGCATAGGTTTTCTCCTCTTCCTTACCAATGGAAACTTTCTCTCGAAATTGTGTAACAATTGCCAAGTAGTTCAAAATGAAGTTTGTGTACACCTTACGTTCAGCTTGTGCGAATCGAGTATCACAGAAGGTCTGCGAGTTATAGAATTTCTTACCCACTCGCGCCGCCGCAGCACGCAACAACTCATAGTTCTTTTTTCCATACGCAAGTTACTTGGATTGCAACTGATTCAGCAACTCAGGAACCTCTTTGTACCACGTTAGTACCTCATCCTTACGAACATCCCCCAAGACCAGTTCTGTGCGATGCCCACCATCCCACCCTGGCATGGTCCACTCAGTGGTTAAAGCAATATCCTGACATAGCGTGCTCGGAACATCTAGTGAAAAATATTGACCATCGAAAGCCATCCCCGTCAATTGAGAGCGGAGCTGATGAAGAGAAAGCTGAAATATCATACGCAAAACGTTTAAAGCATTTGCTGAAATTCCCACGGAGTCATGACCTTCAACCACAGGAGGATCGTCAAGAAATATCGCTTTGATTCTACCCTTGTCTATAGCGAGACAACCGATGATGTGTCCGGTTCCACGAAATTCGGTCACCTTGTCAGCATTTAACGCAAACAGAAATGGCATACAAGTGCTCGGATCCTTACTATTCAGCCAAGTTATCACTCTGCACATGACACAACCTATTTCGGAATAGCCTAACAAAGTCTCGACCATGGCACTACAGAAATTCTGTACCCTAGTCGTACACTAATATGGATAGGTACCCTAAATTATTAGAGTGCAATCTCAAATATTGGGGGGCATTGTGTCAATTTAGGGAGTGATTCTAGTGTGCATTAGGATGTATAATATCCAAATAGCACCCATAGCAATCGAATACATCCTAACTAGACACGCACTAATGCACGCACTAATACACCCTAACTACACCCTAGCCGCGCATGCTATCGCTTCCACATTTTAACATGCGATAGAGTATATTAGTGTTAATTTAGAGTACAATACAAATGACACCTTAAATCATACTAATGCACCCTAAGATACCACGAGATGATATGGATTACATTCGGATGCATTAGAGTACAATCCAAATTCACTCTAAAGTACACTAATAAACCATAAGGTGAAATATATACATATCGAGTGCATTAGGGTATTTTAGAGTGCATTAGGTGCACATTACATCTGCCGATTAGAGTGCATTCGGATGCATTAGACTACAGTCCGAATTCACTCTAAAGCACGCTAATAAAACACAAGGTGAATATATACATATCGAGTGCATTATTAGGGTATTTTAAGAGTGCATATTAAATCTGCGAAATAAATACTTCTATCCGTTGACCAACAAAAACATTGAGTCATTATGCTTGCAGATTATCTATGATTAGCTAACGTGTTATCGTTGGCATGAGTAGTTGCTTTCGTCCATACAAGAACTGCTACTAGAATATTTCGTTATGTATGCTACCTAGTCGCATTCTTGCACAGTGACATGTTCGAACTCAGAACGCACTGTGCAGTCGCTACCATGTCACTCAGGCAAGCATGCGATGGGCAGCCCCACGAGGTGAAGCAAAGCATGGGATCCCAGAGTAGGAAGCTAAACATGTTTAAACATATATCTTGAAACTTACTTAAAAGTGTTCTAATCAAAATTTGCTACCTATCCAAGTTACTGCACAACATTTATCACCTAGCTACGAAACAACACAACCAGCAAATTCCGCAGCGTGGCTGCTTCCACTGACTTCATCGGCTGCTTCCACTGACTCCGCATGCGTTGCCCGTTCCGACGACATCTGCGGTTGCGTTACGCAGCAGGCCGAGTTAGTACAAACAGGCATCACAGAACAAACCAGACTGACGATAAAATGCACAACAGCGACAATGCGCAACAAATTACGTGTCAGCAAACTTACTTGGGTGTGTCCTCTAGTGTGGCGACGGTTATGTCCTCACTGCTGCCGCCCCATGCGCGCTGCGACCGAAACCACTGCGTTGTTAGCACAAAGTGAATAAACATAACATCATATAGAACGAGAAACTCAAAATTTCAGCGGGGTGAGTTGGCTTTGAACCAACAACTCCCAGCCCGTTGGGCTGGTGAGATGCAACACATATCACCCCCTTCTACTAGATATACAAAGAATAAGCAACAAGCGGAGCACGCATGCGCGCCAGCACAGCAAATCATACACTCGCAAACAACACTCAACCCTCGCAAACGAGCTACTCGTGCAAACGATAATGACAAAAATGAAAGGCTACAAAAATAAACACTTCAAGTGGGCCGGTGCTTCACACTGCGCTGCTGCTGTTGGCAGCCAGGGATGGTAGTGGCAGTCTCTCATTGTCGGGAAGATGTTATCTTCACTTCTATCTTGTATCTATCTACACGAGTACACGTGAACGGCTCAACGGCTACAGAACAGTGTCACAGGTAGCTGTCGATGAATCTCTGCTCCTTATGATTTGGAACCTGGCCAAATTACCTTACCTTACTTGTAACTTAATCAGCAAAGCGCGAATCCCAACGGGCGACACGGACGAACTTCCGATCTCACGATCGCCAGACGCTAACGATGACAGTGCCACTGCAGTCGCGTACATTTACCGCGACGCCACCCACGCGTGATGGCATGGCATGTTGGGATGCAAAAAGCGAAGCACTGTGAGTCGCGCACATGATCCTACGGTCAGATGGCCTAGTGGAGATCTCTTTTTGAGATCGATCCGCCTAGTATTATATCGATTGTCGTCTATCACTAGAGTGTGTGCCGTCAGATCAAAATAAATACCGATCGAATAAAAATGGGTCGGCACTCGGCAGCTTGGCACAGGCTGGCACGAAGATTGATCTAGAATTCCAGAATTCATCGGCCGTGGTCTGTAGTGTGAAGTCGCGTGGTGCTGTAGCTGTTGACGTGCAGATAGAAGATGAAAGCCACGCTGAGCCGCCATCACAAATACAAACGCTGACCAGCCCAGAGCAGCATGCTGCACTGTTCTACTTGTATTTTTCGCTGGTGTTCATGTTGTGATTATATTTTGCACGAGTAACTCGCATTTTGTTGTTGGTGAGGGTTTTGTATTGTTTACGAGTGTGTGTTTCGTTGCGCTTGCTCGCATGCGTCCGCATGTTGTTTATTGCATGCCTAGAAGGGGGTGATATGTGTGCATCTCACCAGCCCAACGGGCTGGGAGTTGTTGGTTCAAAGCCAACTCACCCCGCTGAAATTTTGAGTTTCTCGTTCTATATGATGTTATGTGTATTTACTTTGTGCTAACAACGCAGTGGTTTCGGTCGCAGCGCGCATGGATGGGGCGGCAGCAGTGAGGACATAACCGTCGCCACACTAGAGGACACACCCAAGTAAGTTTGCTGACATGTAATTTGTTGCGCAATGTCGCTGTTGTGCATTTTATCGTCAGTATGGTTGGTTCTGTGATGCCTGTTTGTACTAACTAAGCCTGCTGCGTAACGCAATCGCAGATGTCGTCGGAACGGGCAACGCATGCGGAGTCAGTGGAAGCAGCCACGCTGCGGAATTTGCTGGTTGTGTTGTTTCGTAGCTAGGTGATAAATGTTGTGCAGTAACTTGGATAGGTAGCAAATTTTGATTAGAATACTTTTAAGTAAGTTTCAAGATATACGTTTAAACATGTTTAGCTTCCTACTCTGGGATCCCATGCGTTGCTTCACCTCGTGGGCCTGCCCACTGCATGCTTGCCTGAGTGACATGGTAGCGACTGCACAGTGCGTTCTGAGTTCAAACATGTCACTGTGCAAGAATGCGACTAGGTAGCATACATAACGAAATATTCTAGTAGCAGTTCTTGTATGGATGAAAGCAACTACTCATGCCAACGATAACACGTTAGCTAGTCATAGATAATCTGCAAGCATAATGACTCAATGTTTTTGTTGGTCAACGGTTAGAAGTATTTATTTCGCAGATTTAATATGCACTCTTAAAATACCCTGATAATGCACTCGATATGTATATATTTCACTTGTGGTATATTAGTGTGCTTTAGAGTGAATTCGGATAGTACTCTAATGCATCCGAATGCACTCTAATCGGCAGATTTAATGTGCACCTAATGCACTCTAAAATACCCTAACGCACTCGATATGTATATATTTCACCTTATGGTTTATTAGTGTACTTTAGAGTGAATTTGGATTGTACTCTAATGCATCCGAATGTAATCCAGATCATCTCGTGGTATCTTAGGGTGCATTAGTATGATTTAAGGTGTCATTTGTATTGTACTCTAAATTAACACTAATATACTCTATCGCATGTTAAAATGTGGAAGCGATAGCATGCGCGGCTAGGGTGTAGTTAGGGTGTATTAGTGCGTGCATTAGTGCGTGTCTACTTAGGATGTATTCGATTGCTATGGGTGCTATTTGGATATTATACATCCTAATGCACACTAGAATCACTCCCTAAATTGACACCATGCCCCCCAATATTTGAGATTGCACTCTAATAATTTAGGGTACCTATCCATATTAGAGTACGACTAGGGTACACCTAGTGTACAGAATTTTTGTAGTGTGGTTCAGATTTCCGATCGCGGTTCCCATGAGATGCTGCGACAGAACAGCTCTCTCATACGAGGCATACGAGCGTGCTTCAACGATTGTAGTAAAGGCGAGGTGCGCCAAATTCATACCTATGTCCACGCGGCGTTTTGCCTCAAGCACTTCACGACTTTGCGTCTCAACACAAAACTCGTGCACCGCAGATTTCTAGTGAGAAAGGACTCGTGGTTTGAGGTTCTTGAAGAGGCTCAATGTCGAAAACTTCCCGACGGTATCACGGTTGCGCCCAGCGCACAACTTTCTAGGAGCCTTGGTGCTGTGTTTGAAACACGCTGAACAAACAATCAACGAATCTTCTGGAAAATGACGAAGATCAAACTTTTCGACGAGATTGGGCAACGTGCGACAATCTCGCATATCTCGTTCCAGGCCATTCCACTCGCCTGCTTGTGCTTGCGGTTCCATGCGTTCGACTACAGCTGATGCGACAAGCTTGGGAAGGGTGGTGATGGAAGTTTCGATAGATTGCTGAACTAAACTCATAGAGCTGAGCATTGTAATTACGGTCACCAACTGAAGGGCCGTAGTCGGAGTGACTTGTGGGATCACTGCTGCCCACTTTTGAGGTTCGCCCGGACGACGAGTACGCTTTGGAGAGGGCAGATCACCGTTGTCCACCATATTCTCAACCTCACCATTCGTCACTTCTGTCACTTCTGTGTTCGAAGGGGCAGAATCTTCCGAGGGGACCGGCGGCTGCTCACATGGACGCGAGAAAACGGAAAGAATAGATGGGGCGAGCGCTTTCAAAGTGGACGGGTGGTTATTCTCTAAGTGCTTTTTCGTGGCATCTTTCCGAATATATTTCGGGCAGTGTTCGCACCGCAATTTCTGTTTGCTTGCGCAAGCACTCATATTTCTAAAGCCACTTCCACGCGGCGTTATCATGTGCACTCAGACTCACCGCCCGCTTTGAAGCAATTCTGGTTTGTGGAAACTGGAAACTGAGTGTGTGAGTGTGGAGCCTCACACTCTCACACTCTGATGATCTGATTCATCCGACGTGAGACACTCACGTTCTCACGCTTTTGGGGGACAACCGGCGATTCAGATTTTGGAGAGTTCAGAGTATTTTTTCCATTTCGATCGGCGAGAGTGTGTCACGGTACCTCGTAGGTATGCGATGGATTATCACAGAAAAGCTGGCCCGAGCCTTTGTCAAGGACCAGATTTAGCCTTAATTTCCACGAATTTGAGGCCCTGCGGGCCGCCCCTGAAATTCCCCGGAGGCCTACGGCCCCCCTCTTAACACTGGGGCCTGCGGCCCCCCAGAGCGCCCCAGAAAATTTCCACACCCCCACCCCGGATTTCCACAAATTCCGGAGCGAGCTTTGCTCGCTCCTACAAGCATTTTTCGCAGCTAGGATGTACCGGTTGGATTTGCATACTTATGTTTCGTTGACACTATATCCTTACGTTGAATGCAATGCATATCCCCGATGTGGATGAAAATGAGATGTCTACACCCGATGTGGATTAAAATGGGATGTCAGCCCCCGATGTAGATTAAAATGAGATGTCACCCCGATGTAGATTAAAATGACATGTCTACCCCCGATGTGGATTAAAATGAAGTGTCTCCCCCGATGTGGATTAAAATGAAGTGTCGTCCCCGATGTGGATTAAAACGTGAAGTGTCTGCCCCCGATGTGGATTTAAATGAGATGTCGGCCCCGATGTGGATTTAAATGAAATGTCGGCCCCCGATGTAAACTTATCCCTAATTAATTTATGGCATTTTACCCCCCGAAAGCACGCCGCGCATACACATACCTAAAGTCGATGGGAGTGAATTTCAGCGTCAACAATAGTCCAAAAGGGTCCTAAATGATTTTTGGAAACCTTCATGGGACTCATACACCCCCTCTATGGCTAATGCCCCGTGGTACTTGTCACAATACTGTGTTCGAAAACAGTACTGTGACAAGTACTGACGCGGTGGATTTTTTTCGATCATCCTATGTCACCTTAAAGATCATCACCATCATCCACACCCAAAAATCGTCATTATCATCATCCACAAAGACCTCTGCCCCAGGTTTTCAGCCTGCGAAAAGTCATCATCAAAAAAGTTATCAAATCTGAAAACGAAAATATGCCATAACTTTTTCAAAATTTACTTTTTCGACATGATACTGCGCAATTCATATTTTATGCATAAAATTCACACCTCACCCAATTTACACCACTTAGCAAACATCAAAACTCGCAAACCCACCGTGCGCGAACGTCATAAAAAACACCGAAAACTTGTTGTGGGACATATGGTTCCCCTAATTTGATCATTTAATTGATTTCAACTATATTCGTTTTCAGACGAAGTCGGTTGGGGGATTATGTATCTAAAATTTTGAACTTTGCTGTTTATTTGGTTTCCCGTGATTTTTGTGAGGAATAACAGTCCGCTATTCCCGTTCGGATATCTCATGTGAAGATCCATAAACAATGCACACTCCGACTTTATGAGGACTACTCTGCTTACGGGATACTAGTGTTTATGGCTATTAGAAAGCGGTGTGCTGAGTGACGGGCATCAGACCCGTCCGGAATTGTGACAGGAGTGTGGGTCTTAGCTAGGGGCAGTCAGAGACCATTCATTATATCTGACCTTGATTAAGTCACATAAGTTTCTAACACAGTACCCGCGGCTGTGACAGAGGAATACAATCACACAATTAGTACCATACTGAAACAAACACCATCTGAAATAGTGCAAACATTTAATAAAACTGAGGGGGTTGTCCGTTTTGTCTGACGTAACATTTACATTTTCCCTTCCGCATTCGTTCCTCTGAGCACTGATGGTTATGTGCACTTATCTCAATAAGCGAGAAATGATCAATACTTGCCCGCACTAGATGGTGCGCCTCAATAAGGTATAAATATAGTGCTGCTCGTAAATTAAGGGGCAACGAAGAGCGGGCGTGGTGTTGCCGAGACTGCCCGAACCTGTCGGTCGTGCATCCGCGCATGTCACCTCGGTTCCATAGAAGGTGTGGCAGCGCGCGAGGTGGTTCGCCTGCTCCCATAAGGCATGGTTGCACCGAGTTCAATAAGGTTAGAGGTTCTGCGGGTAGGGATTCTTCAAGGGCTCAAGGTCTCAAGCAGCTCAAGTAGTCAAGTAGACGAGTGACACTATAGTGGTGTCACTTGCAGCCCGACCGACCCAGTGACCAATTCTCCTTTCGCCCACCTCATGGACCCTTCATTGATGAAGTGGGGCGCCCGAAGATCGCGCGAGAAGGTGACCCCCGAATTTTTCCAAAACTGCAGTATTTTTAATTCTGAAAATTCGGAATTAATTTCAGCCAATATTATTCGTCGAAAATGGCAAAATGCTGTGGGGGTCCATATAGGGGCCATTCAGGGGGGCAATGGATGCCTATCGACTGCCCACTATGTAACCCCAAAATTTCGATTTCAAATGTCACTTGGGAGCGACTTCCTGATTTTGAAAAAAATCGTCATTCGACCCCCTCAGCATAACCCCTTAAAAATGGGCATTTTTGCTTGCCGCGTGGTCAACACGTCAGGAGTGGTACTGCATGACCCCCCCATTGTAAAATGTGGCCTTGTAGTCGTCATTTGTATACTCCCTGCAGATTCCGAATTGGTGGCAGTCGCACACAAGCAATATCCATGTGTGAAGGGGGTGCATTTTCGGAAAGCGTGTTCGAAATGTGCCCCATAATGCATGAGCAGGACTATACATATTTGGTACGTGTTGAGTTATTTTGTGCCAATTGAAAGCAGGGGTGTAATAGTACCGTAGGCCTACTTTATTTGTTTCCCTCATTGTCTCCCGAAGATATCAACACCATTTACCACTTCTATCCGTTCCCTTGAAGCCCAATCTGCATGCTCCAAGTCGCAGGGAATTCCTTTGTGTTTCTATGTGACTGGATAGTGGCATGGCCAACCTGAGGGTTGACTCAGGTTTCTAAATTCTTCATCACTACAAACCCTCAAGTAATTACAGTTGGTTCCGCCCTGCCAGTCAACTCCTGCAACTTTGACAACTTCAGGCCTAGCGCTGCAATCGGCTTGACCACCTGCTCAACATCCCCCCATACCTGACTTGAATAAGAATCCAGGCCATCAATGCATGGATGCGTTTTAACATAAAACGCGCCGCTCCTATGTGCCATCCAAAACTTGCCCTCCTTAACACTCACACCGTTACTACGGACGTAAGCTACATGCGTGCAACAATAATCGCAGACCCGCACCTCAGTGGCAGCTTGGTCCAAGTCCCCAGTTGCAGGCTCGTACTTTTCAAGGTACATGCGAATGGTGGCGCCCACCACTCCCGTGCCTGCCACAAATGTTGGTTACCATCTCAGACTGATGCCGCACAACAGGAGATGAACAGAAACCCAGTCCTAATACATGCATCAGGGTGCTGACATGCTGTGATCGACTAGTGGTGGGAAGGTGGGGTGGACAAGGAGGATTGGATGGAACACCTGAGAGACGGAACACAACACGAGAGCCGTCTGTGAACTTGAAACAGAATCCCTGTGGGGCGGAACGCAATTCGCCCAGAACTCCCGGTTATGCAGGGCATACCCGCATCTTGAATCGCATGTGCATCCGATCACACCAAACGCGAAGGATCGTTTCAACTCATATGATGCCACTCATGTAGCCCCTGCTCCTTATAATTCAAACTGTGGCCAATAGCAGATCGGCCAGCAGCTTGAGTCGAGCGCCATGCGAAGCCGTCCAATAGCAGACCGGCCAGCAGCTTGAGTCGAACGCCATGCGAGGCCATCTGCTGGTGGGGTGGCCACTCTTCGGGGATAACTAGATTGTGCACCGCTATTCGTGCTTACACACTGCCTTTGAGCAAGGGTAAGGAGCGGGTGGAATATAGCCCAAGGAGTGAGAGGTTATTTGGCAGGAAAGAGGAATTGAGGAATGTGGCTGCAAAAGCACCAAGCAGCTCCCTCTCTAGAGGGAGATACCTGATTTGGAGAGAAGCTGTCATCCACAGGGTCTCGGTACTCGAACACCTCGGCAGATGCTATCGTATACCCATCCAGATCGGTTGTCTCCTTCAGGGCATCTCCGGAGGCCATGCGTTTCATCAGAGCATTTGCGGCGTCCTTGTCCACTCCCTGGCAGCAGCTCCTCGCCCGCCCCCCTTTCGCGGTACATCCGTGCAATTTCCACGCAGCAGCGCAGTCCATACATCCATACAGCGGGTGGCGTACAGTGGGATGCGCAAGACACGCGAGCAAAAAAGAAAAGAAAAAAAATATGCCCTTTTCAGGGTGTGTGGTTTTTCCAGCTGAGGGAGCCTAGCCCTCTTCCATTTTACTCGCTTCATCTGGTTTTCTGCCTGGTATGCTCCTATGCACATGCTTGTTGTGAACCCGGACACGCGCATGCCTTTAGACCCTGCACCGTGCAAGGTGCATGACCGACAAGCCGCACTAGCGATTGCATCGGGCTGAAAGTGTCCCACGCACACAGTGCCCCTGGAATCAATACTAACAGAAAAAAGGAGCAATATACCGCCTGGAAGGACGTCGCCTCGCTGGCAACAGATCCAGGGCAACAATGTCAATCCGAATTAGTCCCAAGTGCAAACCAAGTCGCGCCCTCGCAGGCCTTAGCAGCCACTGCGGCCGGATGATGCTGCCGCTAACCCACTGGACGAGGACAACAGTCAGCGGGTTCTTCCGGGGCTGCATCGGTCAGGTCGCGCGTGCTGTCGGGGGTTCATCTCTGCCCAGAGGTGCACGGCGTGCGATGGCGCCCAATCGCAGAACCTCCGGGCATCGCAGCGCACCCACCTCGTAGTCGTAGCGCACGTAGTAGTTACGCCCGAACTCCTTCCAGAAATCCATGTTGATCTCCTCGATGCCCACCAGCGGCTTGGCCGGATCCGGGTTCTTCGTGGCGAGAATGGACAACCATGCCAGCACCGCCCACATGCCGTCTTTCTCTCGGACGTGGTTGGATCCCGTTCCAAAGGATTCCTCCCCTGGATATTATCACCACAAGACATTCCCTTTCACCGCCGCACGCATGTCCTCTGCTTCATCGGCCCTGCGCCACGCCTCATTCAACTCACAACGCGCCACATGCCATCCAAAAGATTGCCTGGCCAAATGCCACATTGGAACACCCAAAGACAAAGTATAAAGGGGCACCGCTGTTGAGCGTGAATGGGCAATGCTGTGGAGTGGAGATGGGCTTTACCGCATATGAAGGGGGTATAGTCCTCCTTGCCGTAGATGGCCTTCGAGTCCATCAGGTTCCCGAAGAACTTCCATCCGGTGGGCACCTGTGAGGCAGCCGCCGTCGTTCCCCGCCTCACGGCTCAGTGACATGCGCGGGCGCGCTCACCATGGAGTGTGCGAGCCTGGGTAGCCGCCAAGCCCTCGATGAAAGGCACTGCCAAGCCGCAATGCCGGGGCCAAGGAGAGGCAGGGTGACCTCGAAGAATGGGATGTCAAACTTCTTGCACACGTGGTCGAGCGCACAGCTCGTGGGCATGCTCCTCGCCGCCCCTTTGAGCCCCTCCTGTGCGCAACTCCCCCGCCCCC